>VOMN01059042.1:0-20717 GCA_014899125.1 Orchestia grillus | reverse complement strand
CCAAAATTTAGTGCTTGCAAAGAGAATGCAATGGTGGGATTTGGTGTGTGAGCAATAAGGAAGTATTAATTTATTACAATTTCTAGTGACATGGAGATTTGGGTCGCAGTTTGTTCTGATGGTTTTGAACATAAAGGTTCACTGAATGCAGTTCGCGAACTATTGGAGAAATCATGGTTTACTTTTATAGAAAAATAAAGCTGTAAAACGAAGCTGTGTACCTGCGCAGAAACTATTCTACCATATTTCCAGAAAAATTGACTTGACTCGAGTGTTTTATATGTTTGTGAAAAAATTCAATTTTACGCTAACTTCGCGGCTTTCTAAGGATTCACTACTGCACTTGAATGCTCATAGAAATCAGGCAAAATTATTCTAGCTATGTTGAAGTTGACCAGTTGCTCAAATATACAATGAACATTTAATAGATTCTTTGCTCCCAGCACTATACCTGTAAAAGCCCTCACTGGAAGTCTGCGTTAAGGAAGCAGGTCAAGTACCAAAATTTAACATTAATAATGTCTTTCAATTTCAGATTAGCACCCTTCATTTGAATTTCATCTCGTCGTCCACAGTATGTTGTAGAAGTTAACGCTTAGTTGACGCTTTTATTCCTACTATCGATTAAAAATATTTCTCTACGATTTCAAGCTATGCCGTACAGCAGATTCATATATACATTTGGTAGCGAATCAAATTTTAAAGGCATGCATGGGATCGGCTGGATTATTTCATCAGTGAAACATTCCATACATGATGAGACTGCAGACTAGTCAGTTATTTACCAAGGTTCAATATTACAAAAACTGTTCGAAGAGTATTAGTTTTGCAAACCCTGTGCAATGAATTTGATATCAGATTTTAAGCCTTTAAACTAAAAGACTGCACTTTATATTTTACTCGTACAAAAAACATCAGTATGTTAAATAAATTTCACGAAGAAAACTCGTTTACATTCCGCTGGCATAAAGTCTCGAACTTATGTTCGAACTTTGTTCCCTCGGAGGACGTGCTTGAGTTCAAAGCAATTAAATCACTCTCTTAACCGTCGATTCTAGACTGGATCGAACAGTTTACATCCGTGATTCTAAACCGGTGGGTGCATTCCCCGAAGGGCGATGAAAACTTCTATAAGGATCTGGATTTTTCGAGAGAGGAAGAAGCACTCAAGAGGGCCCTTCATTGAGGGCGTTCGTTCTGCTGTAACCAGACTTAGTCCAGAAGTCTTGACGGCAGGTGCGGCCACAGCTCGGCACTCAGGATTGCGGTCACCAGTTACGAAGTTCTGATGTACATCAGTTAGGAGGCACTTGGCTAATTGGAAGCGCAAATCAGTTCCGCAGATAAGGCTTTCTCGTATGAGGTGCAAGTATCACCTACGACGTGCAGACGTAAGTTATAAAATGCTTACGTCAATTACTAAGGGCGAAAGTATTAGTTAGGAAGCCTGTACGACTGAAGAGCTTTGTGAGAAACACAAAAATGTAGCTATTTCAGTTACAATCCAAATATTGATAAATAATTTATCAATATGTGGATTGTAACCCCAGTACGTTATGACTAGCGAGGCAAGACACCCAGTACGTTATCACCAGAGAGGCAAGACACCAGTCCGTTATCACCAGAGAGGCAAGACACCCAGTACGTTATCACCAGAGAGGCAAGACACCAGTACGTTATCACCAGAGAGACAAGACACCCAGTACGTTATCACCAGAGAGACAAGACGGCCAAGACGTTCTCACTAGAGAAGCAAGACTCCACATACGATAGCATAAGAGGGGCATGATTCCACATACGTTAGTACTAGAGGGGCAAGACTCTTCTTCATACGTTATCACTAGACAAAGATGACGTGAGATTTTTTAACAAATGAGACATTCGTCGGCAGTGCTCTCAAGCTGAGCTGTATGAGCTGTGCACGCGGAGAGGCTGTATTTTAGCTCAAGCTCTAGGCTATTAAAATTAAAGTATCCTTCAGAGACCTTGCTTCCAGAAAATTTTTCCATAATGTTCAGTGACTTTGTTTCCCCGATGGAACTATCAGACATGTTTTCATTGAATATCGAGAGTTGATGCATAAACATCGCCTACAACCGGGCAGTGAAAATGCCATTAAGAGTTCGGAAATCCGCAGCAAGTGGAGGCAACTATGAGAGGCATGCAGGACCTCATTTGGGCTGACAGGTAAATTTGATCGGCAGATGCATTCACTTCTAAATTTGCATGCATTTGGTCCGACGAAAAGGTATGTCAATGAAAATCAACGCCTCATGAAAATCATCGTATGTTATGAAATACGCGTGTTTCTGAAGCACGCTGTATGTTAGGTTTGTTTTACGGATAAACTGAAATTATGCTTTTTATTTGAAAATATCGACATGGCGCTGGACGTCAGTGACGGCTTTAACACGTTGACTCCGATTCTCCACACAGGTAAAATTACATGCCGACAAATATCTTTACTGTGAATTTAAAAATGAAGGATTTTGGTTTCACAAACTTGGTTATTCTATTAATTTTTTTTAATCAGAACTAGCTTATTCGATTGATGAACACAAATTTGAAGAAAACTCGAAAATTTATATTTACACATGATAGTGCTTTGGTTACATTAGGTTATGTTAGATGATCGCTTGGACCATATATGACCCACTCCGGAGGCAAAGTGTTAAACATCAATCTTTTACGAGTTAAACCTTTGCCCTGGTTACACCTAGAACCATTCACTAATGTTCGCATGAATCTGCGCAGAAACAGATTTGACCACAACTTGCACAACTGAAGAGAAATTTTCTTAATCTAAAATTGAGCAATGGGCCCCAGGATATTCTACGCACGACAGATGCGACTGACGTGTTCTGCGAGCCTCATAAATGTTCCATGGGAGGAGCCTACGGACTGCGATGCGCGGTGGCACGACTAAACTCGTGAGAGATGATCACTTGTCAATCGCTTGATTATCCTTGAAATAGTAAGAGGATCTTGTCGTTCTTTTACCATATTGACTTGCATTCGAACGGGCTCCAGAGGAATATATCGGGAGAATATATCAAGTTTTTTTATTTCCCAAAGTCCCTCTAATGATGCTTAGAAAAAATCAAACAATACGTGCATTCTATGAGGCACAATTTTTAAAATAGAAAGTGGTTAAGAATTTATTACTATAATATAAAATCACAGCTGATGTGTAACTATTGTTGGTAAAGCAAGATTTTTAAAATACAAATTCGTTATAGAGGTCAATCAAGTTGGGATATAGAAGTGAGTGTAAACAGGGTGGAAAAGACACAAAAAAGTTCAAGAATGGTGTGCAATAAAACCGAAAAACCCTATTCCCAGGCCAGAAGATCAGCATTTTTCAAGTAACAAAATTCATCAAATTTTATACGTTGAAGTCAAGGAATTATCAGTTAGTTTAAAGCTCCCTAGCCACATAGGATGAGATCTCAAAAGAGCGAAAAGAAGGGACCATTTAATGGACTTCAGAAAACATGGAATCTATGAACAAGTGTGTTCGCACTCAAGATCCCCTACTCATATAAAGAGAAGTTAAGAAAGAAGAGGAAAGAAAGATAAAGAAACATAAGATAAGAAGAAGGCATGAAAGGAAAGAAGCAAAGTGGATACCGAAGATAAAACACCCGAAGGCCTAGCTAGAGCTGAAGATTGCCCTCCAGGAGCCGCCAGTCCCCACGGCGTAGGATGGACAAAGGTAACTAACCCTAGTGCCCGTGTGCCCTATCCTGTGCTCCCTAATGGGTTAACGGTTAGGAAGCAAAATTGAATTTCATTTCTAATTCCGCTCCGGTTTTAAAATTTGGGTGCTGATTTGTGAACATCATGAAAGGAAGGTGCATCAGACTTCTCATCGAGAGGAATACACATATCGTCAGTGAACAAAAATTTAAATCACCTCAACCTCTATCCGATAAACCACCGGAATCTTCTTCTACTATTACTTACACATGAATTTATTATCATAAGAGTGTCAAATGAGGTAGTCCCCTGCCCAAGCCTTCAATTTAAAAGAATACTTTCTACACAAGAAAGAATCCACATTTTATCCTAAAATGGATAAAAAATATCGCCTTGTTAAGTCAACGACTGAAGTTGACGGTGGTGCGAAAACTTTATCTAAATAAATGCTAATTGTATTCAAAGAGTTTGTCGCAGCCATCTAATAACTTTTCGCTTTGTCAATGCCCAATACACGCTCTACAACATACAAATTAGTCGCACTGGAAACTTTCACCGAGTAGCTAACTCAGACCGAGAATAGTGCATAGAAATTTAATTGATCGTTAGATCGAACTCTTGCACGCTGCGCAACTTCGTCTGAATGAAAACTTTGTTGTAAAATTAATTTTGTTGACCTCAGGGAGAGGTAAAAAATTTCAGCCCTGTTAAGCCGATCAAAGAAATAGCTAATAAATGTCACTATGCAGATACCCGAGTTATCATTTTCATTTCTGCAAACTAACGACAATTTGGCTAGTCCTCTGTTAATGTAAAACATGTTTCAGTATCTGGAATCATTATTCAAATCTCATTGTAGGTTTTTGAACACGGTGCAGCCTTTATCTGGCCTCCTAAAAACATTTGCATTCAACACAGAATTTCAAAGACACGGAAAGTTTTGTAGCGAAGATATCTTCAAAACCCGTAAAAATTTCATGCCATAATACGAAAGGCAGTAAAATGTTCTCAGACAACTGTTGAAATTTTCATGTGCGCAATGTTTTGGCCCAGTAATTCTACGAAGACGAAATTTAAAAGAAAAATTGAATCATTCGCTTAAAGTGGCCAGTGCAGCACTGAGAGTGTCTCTACACAGCATCATACAATAGACACATGAAGCTTCTCAACTGAGAACGATTAAACTCTCAAATTTCATTCGGAGATGCTCAAATAGCATGCCGCAAAATAGGTCTACCAGGGGGAGTCAAAAGTATTTAACATTTCCAAAAATTTATTCTGGAATACTCAGTCCCCTCAATTTTGTGAAGACGGAGCTCGCTGGAGGAAAAATAACGTAGCTGTAATGCACTGATAAAATGAACATCATGCAGAGAAATTACGTCGCTTTGATATAACTTTTTTTAGACCCTTCTCTTTTGTTTGACTCTCTCTCGTAAAACCTGCAAGCCAATGGTTGGAGGCACACAGTAAAATGAAGAAGCTTCTAAATATTTGAAAGCTTTTGACTTCCAGCTAGAAAATCAGTTTCATTAAAGTGAAATTCAATTAAAAGTATATTTTACATACCATGGAGCCTCAATGGAAAAATGACTTCACACAGACGCTCTTACAAAGGAACTATAAATTTTTGTCACTGAAATTTCCATCACAGGCCCACGAATGCTTGCGTTTCTCTAAAGAATTTCATTTACAATTGTAGGATCTAGTCGTCACAACCCCAAGCCTTGCACCGGACCCCTCAACACAACACAGCACGCACGTCGGGGCACGGCTGAGGCCAGGACCCCAAGCCTTGCACCGGACCCCTCAACACAACACAGCCCGCACGTCGGGGCACGGCTGAGACCAGGACCCAAAGCCTTGCACCGGACCCCAGAGCACGCCCGTCGGGGCACGGGTGAGACCAGGAAAGTCGTGGGACGCGCGTTACTCCTGAGCTCGGTGAGGTCACTTGTTAGTGTTCATAACCTCTGCCTAACTCACTTGAATTTCTAAAATCTAGCTCTTGAAATGTAGGTGGAAATATTTAGTTTAGTTTCATTAGGCGTTACATTTTTTCAATAACATAGTTTTTAAAACTTGTAATATGCGTGATTGGATCGGTTTCTTCAAAGAGCGTAGGCTTTTATCATTGACCAAGCTGAGAAATATAGTAGAACCTTTTCTTGAATAGCGTGTGCTAAGTTATTTTGCTCTGTTCAATAAGACTCTTTACAAACGAGTTGAAGCTTTTGGGAGTTGGGCTGCGCCGATCTTGGGTCTACTTTTCCCAATATTTTCAAGGGCAACCATAGCGTAACTGGTTTCAACATCACTTTTTTGAGTTAAACCACTTTATAATTTACCGAAGTCACTTAGATCCGTCGTTCCTTTTCTCCGAACAAATATTTCAAGCACTTCACTTTCTGCAATACTGAGCAATCAGTGCCGAGATATTAAATTCACAGTCGAATAGACTACAGTGACTATGTTGCGCTTCCGTGACGTCGACTTACACAGGTCGAGACCTAATTTCAATCAGAGATTTTTCGAAAATGTTCGCTTTCACACTCGAGCCACAAGGCTTTTAGCGTCTGTAGGCAGGATACGAGGGCTATTTGAGGACTTGTTGTTTTCCGTTCATCACACGCTTGAATCATTTAATTTGCTATTTCCTTGTTTCAGATAACCCGCTCCAATAAAATTTTAACCCAAGGAATGAAAAGACATGCAGTCATAGTTCCTTAAAGTGCAACTATGGTGATTTTAGGAGTTGTGAGTCGTGAAGGTCATGTCAAACTACCCTACATTTTTCCACAGGATTTCAAGTTTATGATACTTGATTCATTAATGTTCTAAAAATGGTCGTTAAGCCCTGAATAGATGAAGTATCCAATGGAAAGCCTTACATTCTTCAGCAATACAAAGCACCTTCTCACACGGCCATAGTAACCCAAGATCGTTTTATTTTGCGGATCGTGTGCCATAATATTTGTGGACCCTAAGCTTGAGAGCTTTGAGTCCTGTTGACTATTACGTGTGGGGCGTTATTGAACGGAAGGCCAATCGATATCCTCGCAGTACCATAGATTCACTGAAGGCGGCCATTGTCCAGGTGATGTCCGAAATGAATAAGAACAACTTAATTTCAGCTTGTCAGCGGTTTTTGACCTACATAAAAGTAGTCAATATATGTATTGGCTGCTCCGTAGAATAATTTGATAAAGAAGTATCATCAACAATGTTCGTAAAAATTTAATTTAATTGTATACATATTTTTCTAACATATCATTGTTCAACATACTAAAAATGTCCTCAAATAGTTGTCGAACCTTGTATTCATTTTTGTTATTCTGTTAATCTCTTAATTCTTCTTTAACCCGTTTCAAACTTTTCCCAACTTTTTGACCTTTATAGTGAGTTAGAATCTTTAAAACATTCCGTTACCGACACTAGCTCCTCATCAGGGATGATTTTACTTAATATTTACAGATTTCTAACAGGTATCAATACTGGCAATTGTACACAATAACCCAAACTACATAAGTACTGTCTTACGCCATCATTAGGTCCCAAATCTAAAAAATAAAATGAAAACCGCGAAGCTTTTGCAGAAAACTGTTCTCGAGAATATGATCTCAATTGGTGAGACAACCATGGCACAAAGCTTTTATTTCAAGGATGCTCCGCAGACTTGCGTGCAATCATATCTCATATATATTTCATTTGTGCATGTTAACCATCGAAGAGCACGCGTAAACCCAACGAGGAGAGCACTTTTTGCGAGTACTGCATGATGTACAGGCCAAAGTTAGCTGTGCACTCTGCATTATTTAGGTAACGCACCCCATATGACTTCCGAAGGTTGTACATTGCTGCTAAAAATCTTTCGTCCAGATTAGTTCTTCAACACAAAGGATATTTTGCGACGTACGTCTCTATCGGAACGAATGAATGGGACTTTGGGGCGTGCTTTGGAGCTGTATTGCGAATTTTGTTTGTCTTTGATTGGCTGGTTCTTAGAAACAGCGTTACTGTCAAGACTCGTTTGAATCTCTTGGGAAATTAATTTTACCTATTGTAGAAACAATGTTTCTTGAAAATTCATACGATTCAAAGCAATGATCCACAATTTAAACGCGAACTGGAGTTATATGAAAGTTTGAAATTCCACCAGAATCATCAGATTTAGTGAGAGCGACGTTTTATTGATCATTTTGTGGTAGCAAGCATTGCAAAATTCTTCCCCCAAGCCGTACACTTTGTGAAGCAGCTTTTTTGATTGAAGATCCAATTTTCCCTCGGCTTAGTTCATAACCTGCACTTCTCGACTCCTTGACGCAATACAATTTTATTTGATACCGAGGGGGAAACAACCCATAAAAGGAATATGGATTTCAGTTCATAGGAATTTTCCATTATTTCGTCAAATGTTTCGCTAAATAATAAATCGATACCAGAACATTTCTTACATACACAATTCTTTAACTGTACTTGGTTCGAGAACTGAAAATAACTGGAACTGGAATGTTTTTTAATAATAAACAAGGTATTTTACCACCAGAAAAACTTTTCGAACTAGATTAAGAGTATGAATCTCATGTCTATTTTCAATGAGGCTGTACTCGAAAAACGACACTAACTGAGTCCGCTGGGCTGGCATGATATCTGTTGTGAAGACTTTTGAAAATAAGGCTTAGAATGAACATTTTCAAAAGGCCTTACAGGGCCGTACACATCACCGATTATTCTGGAATATCATTCTCACTTGAACGTATCGTAGCTGCGCTTGTGAATGTTACCAGAATACTGGCACGTTCCATTAAAAGTTACGAGTATCTAGAGGGATATCACCCTGGTGCAAAATCCTGCAGCTGACGATTGGTTGTCTCTGCAAATTTTTTTAATTAAGGGACAGAAAGCTTAGATACTTCAAAATAAAATCTAATAGACTCTATTCCTTCTTAACATACAAAGCGATACAAAAGACGCCTCCCTCTGCATCTAAGTATGTGAAGAAAATACCACTAGCATAAAGCAGCAAGGATTCGAACATTTATAGTTCTTCGAATTCAAAAGACGACTAACAGGCGACTCCTCAGTGTTCTGTTTAGTGATTAAAATAATTTTAATGTTCTTGAGAAGCTTAGTCCCTTCCAATCAACGATCGTTCTTCTTTTTGTACCCAGGATGAGATTCGCCGAGGCTAAACTAAGCGCGGCTACCGCCGCTCTATCCACGTTTAGGCGATGTCGACCTCCGACGCCACGGCCCATCAACGGGTTGGTGTTGAAGAGGCTTAAGACATCGACCGCGACTCTCCATACAGGAAAAACTTGATATCGACAACTATCTCCGTTGTGAATTTAAAATGTCAGATTTTCTTTTAATAAATTTGGCCCTCATATCAATTTTCGTTCTAATCTGAACTAGCATATCCGAGTAATGAACACAAATTTCATGTAAGTTTAAATATTTGTATTCATACATTTTACTCCTTTGGTTAGGTTAGGACAGATGATCGTTTGAGCCATATATGGCGCACGTCGCGGTCTCAGCGTTAAGTTAATGGATTGACTCGATCTTTCACATCAACCCCTTCCCGGCTGGTTTTCTGCCGAAAATATGTAATTTTGAGACGACACTATTACTTGAGAAGTATGAGTAATTCAGGGAATGGTCAGTTTGTACCGATAGAGGTCAAAGAAAGACGAGGAAACTCTTGTCATTTATTTTTTAATCAAACATGCAACGAGTTTACTGGAACAAAAGTTGAAAAATTAGAATTAAGTAATAATGAGTTGACTCGTCCTTGCCGCCAAACGGTGGAAGCTCGCAGTTTGTTGGCCTAATTCAGTATAAACATGTCAGGTCTCGTAATCTAATCCACGTGCAGAGGTTTTGCAAGATTATGTGGGCCGTGTGTCGGGCAGAACACTGCAAGAAGGATGAATGTGTGAATTTTTTTTCTGCAATTGTCAATTAAGTTGCATCATACGAAAAAAAATTGTCGCAGAAAATTGTTTTCTGTTTGCACAGCTTGAGCTTTCGCGTACAATACAGAGGAAAAACAATTAATCTTTAACTGAAAAAAACTCGCACGAATTTTCTCACTGCCTAGTTTATCTTCAAAGTTCATCGTTGATAATTATCGACAACTGGCAACCCTTCATTTTTCCCTGATGCGTGAGAAAATTAGCCTCTCGTACTTGAAAGTTCCGATATTTAAAAACGAATAGCAATTTCCATTTTATTGAACCTCTTTAATTGAAAATACGCATCTGCTCTTGGCTGCCGTCCCCTCGATGAAGGCCGGCCAGAAGCAGAAGTTTGCACGCGCGATTCAGAAATTGCCCCCCGGCATGCAAGGAGACAAAAACGCAAGTTTTGTGCGTTGAGATATTTATTGATAGCGCTGCCGCTTCAGGTATTTCGAAAATAATCTGTTCCACAGAGGGGCGAGGCGAAGATAAGCTAGCTAAAAACGATGTATTCCCGCCAATCACATCAATGTGAGCGGAATTTTTCGTAGACCGAAAGGCAAGTGAAAGAGAAACTTTAAAAAGGCATAACGTCGGTTCGCTAACGTACGACATTCCCAGGTGATGAGTTCGGAAATATCGAGAAGCCTCGTCCGACATACGTGTCTGTAATTATAAGTTGATGCCAGAAAATTGCCTTTTTTACGAGTTATAATGGAAGTAAATTCAATAAAGCTTTCCATGTAATAGTTCCTGGTGAAAACATTCGAGTCTTTAGAGTTTCAGTTGCCATGAACAATTTAGGATAAGCAAATGACCGCACGTTTTACATGCCTAGTTTGGCATCACATTGGAAAAAATTGCTCATCATTTTTTCACTGCAACTTCTTTGTTTGTTACCGTTGAAACGCTATGATACGCGGCTTACTTTATTTTGTAATGTGAAGTTTTTCACAGGAACATCGTGGGCTCAAATGAAATCAGAATATGTTCATAGTGTTAAGGAGAAATGGGTACAAAATTTAACACCTTCAAGAAAGTGGCAACCTAAACCTTTTTCGCCGCCATGAAGCATTGCGACAAAAATTTTTTTTAAGATTTTAGGTGCTCAGCAATTGAAAAGAGGAAATTTGAAAGTGAAATTGCCTACAAATAATTCATTTATACATATACTTTAAGAAATTGTTCAAAGTTTCCACCACCCACATCGATGCACTTGTGACATCTTCGACTTGTGGGCGGCAGNAAAAAAAAAAAAAATTCCCAAAGCTTCATAGAAGCAAAAATGTATCATTTGCCATTTTCTGGTAGGTATGAAATTTTGTACGTCTTTCTCCTTAACACGCTGTATATATGATACTAGCGTATAATAATTACATTTCAAGCGTCAATCAAGGTCGCGGCTACAGGAAGATGTCTTGTATTGCGACCGAATGACGCACTGAATCTGATCTTCTTCATATAAAGAGAATGTAGCAAGAGCATCTACCGGCCCAAAGTCTATTAGTCTCACTTAAGCCGATTAGGATGGAGGCCTGGCAAGCCAAGGTCCGCCCCTGCCGCTGTACCCAGATCGCTGTTCTCGAACAGTCCATGATTTGATGGGAAACTGTTGCCCCAGGGATAACAGGCAGCGAATGCGTGCTGGAGACCTTCTCGTTCCCTCACCATTGTTGTCCGTGCCACTTAAAAAAGATAACAGGCAGTGAATGCGCGGTGGAGACCACTCGTTCCCTCTCCGTTGTGTCCGTGCCGCATCAGGGTGACCGAATGTGCGGTGGAGACTACGTTGTATCGACAGTGTTGTCCACGCCGCTTAAAAAGGATAACAGGCGTCGAATGTGACGTCGAGATTGTGTTCTCCCAACTACTAACCTTCCGGATATTGAGTATGTAAACGACCTAACCAGCGTAGCATTTCACTATACCGAGCGTTAAATGAATTTCGAATTCACGAAATCGCCATCGATGTCAGCGCTCCAAGGCTAGATTCGAAGCGGCTGGAAGGCTGCTCCTACACTCGCCCTGAAGATGGCTCTCCCCACCCACTGCAGTCTCTGCACCGTGTGGGTTTGTGTGTATTGAATGCAAAGTAGACGACTGGATCAGTTTCAACTGCCGGCCAATAAATACTCAAAATCCTCGAGATAAACCGCATGACCATATATGTTCTCGGTTCTTGCTGGAAAAGTGAATGCTCCCCTGATGGATCAACACACTTTTCATTTGATTTTAACCCATGAAATAAGGAAAGGTGTGAAACTTCTAGACCATATTAACTTCAAATGATTTATCTCCAGAGCTGCAGCTTTGTCATCCTATGTTTTTTCAAGTTCATTGCACTCATTTTAACTTCGTAAAGAAAATTCAAGTTCCATGTACATAGAGTGGAGTGATGTTATTATCACACCCTACGAAAGCTTTAAATTATAAAAAGCAGCACAATAATTAATGGGAAAAATTACGGCTCAAGTTTCGTCGTGGAAAACTGTAACGATGTTCCAACAAACTTTCCCACCGAACGAACAAAGCAGAAAAAATCTATAGTTGTAAGTAAAACATCCTGATTTTCCTGAAGACTTTAATCATGAGATAAATCATTACATTTCTTTAAGCCACTGCTTTGATGTCCACAACAAGACGACTTTCTCCGGCAACAAAAAGAAAACTATATCGGGCCTCTTTCGTGAGCAAATGAATTGCAAGAACATCGCGGCTTTCGAGCGCGTCGTTAACCGCCTTCGTTGTCTTAGGCAGTGGGCAGGTTTCAGCTTGACGCGGTTACAAAATTCAAGTCTTGAGTTCTCATACTTCAATGTTCTTGTTGTTAAAATATCAACATCCATTAGATTTTTTTTCATTCGTGAGGGTAGTAATTCAATGCGTCCAACCTCTAAAAAAAATTCGAGATTCTGATGTATTTAAATTTCAATTCCTGCTCTGTTTTATTTTGTGCTCTCAATTTGCATTTGTATACAATGAAGCTGGCAATATCTTCATGCATACGTCAGTTAACTCAGCCTCGCACAAAAGCTATTACAGTTGGAATAAACGCTGCCAGAATTAGCAGCCAACGCCTGTGTTGTCCCGACAGTTTCTCTCGCCCGTAAACATGCGAATCTTTTGCCAAGTTTGGCTAATCGCAATCTCAAATTTTTGAGGCTGGACCGGTGTAAGTTTCTTGCTCTTGCTCACGTGAGTTAAAATCGTTGTATCAATATTTTCACGGATTAATTGAAGCTGGAAAGCGAGCAAAAGTTTGCAAAACTTGGTTAGAGAGCCTAACTTCTTAGCGACTAACTGAAAGTAGCAGCACTTTTTCTCCGAAAAGGTTCGGTGTACAGCTCAAGCTTATTTCCACAGAAACAGCAGTACGAGTTTAGCAAGAGATTTTCCTGAAAATTTGAGGAGGATAAATGAAACCGACCGTATATTAAAAGGTTCAATGACATTTCACAATTTTTTTCATGTTCTACCACATAACTATGAAAGAATTGGAAAGCGTATCCATATGCTCATGCGTTTCTAAGGGAAGCAACTATGTATGATTTCGGAAGTTGCTTACAAAATAAGCGTACTAGGGTGTTTACTGAGGAATTACTCGACTAGAATAAAAAAAGACTACGAAATGAAAAACACACCACGTATTCAACAGCTTTTGCAATGTTACAAATGATCATATAATACGATTTCGTACAGAAAAAATCATCTACAATCCTAAAAGGAAGATGAATGCATTGTAAATGAAAAAGACTTAATTTTAGGTTATGAGAAGACCATCGAAATAAAAAGTATGCTTCAGGACTACCTAATATCACCAATGAAGTCTCTAAACTTTTGCCGTAATAATTATGGACTGCGCTGTACACCCGACATATAAAACGAATATTTACAACGTGCCTTCCATGCCAGAAAGTTCACGGGGCTCGAAGGTGTGAGAAATATTTACCAAAATCGAGATGTCTCTGCCATCAGTTACGCCCTGTCGAGATGAAGAGCAGTCGCAATATTTAATTCTGTGTTGTGCACATAAATATATAATAGAGTGAACGTCTGATTTCATTTACATAGCGTTTAATTGTGAAATCTTTAAGAAAATTAGCATGGACTCACTGTAACTGAACACCAAATGTATACTGATATTAAAGTCAGTTAAAATGTTTTGTTCTATCAACCTATAAGTCATGATAATTATGAACGGAATGGGTAGTTAATTAGAGTTAGCTTTTTCTCCCTTCATGTTCAGCAACGCCACTGGAAGCACGCCGACACATTGTTTCTCACACGCAAAATCCAAACATGAACTCTGAGACTATGGATATTTATGTTCATTAATTCAATAACCAAAATTATTTTCGGAGACAAATTTTGAAGAAATTAATGGAATGCTTTCAGTGAGTTGAATAGGTTAGGATTATGAATATTCATGTAAATCAGTTATCACAGCTCGGTAAGGATCATTGTTGGTTGTCTGGAAAAATGACTTGCGTCATCTCCTGAGAAACAGAACACCTCAGCTCTCAGAGGTGTGTATTAAATATCATACGTGAATCATTGTACTCCAGTCCATGGGAAAATCGAGTTTGTGGCCTCAGGAAAGTTTATTAGAAATCCGTGTAGTGTCGCGCAGAACAAGTCGATAATGGTCAAAATTTCTATGCACTATCATGGCTGGCAAATTAGGCACGTTGCTTATACTAAATATTACCCAATTTGTTTCATAAAATTTCTCACCTGCCAGCTCAGCAGGAGAGAAGTCAGAGGCAATTGTTTACAGGCCGTTTAATCGTGACTTCTCTCCTGTTACTTATACTTAATCAGACCTGTGCTTAAAATATTTAACGACCATAAAAAATCTCAAATAGTCAACATATCTATGTACACACTAGGATTACGCAGAAATTTTGATACTTCAGTTTCTTTGGGAAAACTTTTCTGATACGACACTTTTAAACTCTATCCATTAAACATTCTGTAGCGTTATAAAAGAATAAAGTAGGGGAAACGCTTGAAGTATGAAAAAATGAAATAATTTCACGTATTTACAGAAGTGCAAGCGTGCGTTTCGTATGGCTGGTGAAATGCGAATTTTCTATGTCTGAAGGAACTAAGTTATGCTTCATAAAAGTTTGCTGCCCTGTTCTCAGAATCAGGAAACTGAATAATACGAATGAGCGACCGAGAAAACTACCTATTATGAAGCCGCATGTCAAGGCTGTAGCCTGGAGCTATGTAGATGTGAAGTAATGAATCGGATAACTAGTTTATATACAGCCACAAGTGAAGTAATATTATCACAGATGCCCACTGTATAATCTTGTGCTTTTCTTAAGCCGCGACTTAAGCCGTGTTTTAAGAATTTAAACCTACCGAAAAACAACCCACTCAATTCCAGACGTGTTTGCTAAAGCCCATTTCATTTCGGGACAAATATATATAGTCACGCTATCAGATAGTGGGGCTCTTGGTCATGTATGTTACATTGGGCTTTTGGTCATGCATGTTACATTGGGCTGTTGGTCATGCATGTTACATTGGGCTTTTGGTCATGCATGTTACATTGGGCTTTCGGTCATGCATGTTACATTGGGCTTTTGGTCATGCATGTTACATCGGGTTTCTGGTCATGCATCTTACATTGGGCTTTTGGTCACGCATGTTACATTGGGCTTTTGGTCACGCATGTTACATTGGGCTTTTAGTCATGCATGTTACATTGGGCTTTCGGTCGTGCGTGTTACACTGGGTTTTCGGTCACGCATATTATATTGGGCTTTTGGTCATGCATGTTACATTAGGCTTTTGTCATGCATGTTACATTGGGCTTCTGGTCACGCATGTTACATTGGGCTTTCGGTCACGCATGTTACGTTGGGCTTTTGGTCATGCATGTTACATTGGGCTTTTGGTCATGCATGTTATATTGGGCTTTTGGTCATGCATGTTACATTGGGCTTTCGGTCGTGCGTGTTACATTGGGCTTTCGGTCGTGCGTGTTACATTGGGCTTTCGGTCACGCATGTTATATTGGGCTTTTAGTCATGCATGTTACATTGGACTTTTGGTCATGCTTGTTACATTGGGCTTTTGGTCACGTTTTTTACATTTGGGTTCTTTTATACAGTTGACGATCGACACAGTTATCTAAGCTAGACACCAGTTAATGTATTAACAATAATATTTGTCGGTTTTTTATAATATTCAACTCATTAGGAATAAATTCAGTGAATTCAATGTTAAAAGTCATAACATAAGATTGCATATAAACGTAACAACTAGTATCGATGTATTAATCGGAAAGAACCACGCTCAAAAAATCAGTTTTAAATTTATGAACAATGCTCGCATTTGTTTATCCTTGAGCTGAACAGGGACGAGGAGCTCACTTGAAAATACTTTTAGCTACTGTGTTCATTGTCCTGCACTCCCTCTCGAGGGACTGGTCCTCAGGTGAGTCCTATCCCGTCTTTTTTCTCAGTACCTAGGTCCTAGCTAAGCGTACACTCATGTATAAATACGAATACATTTGATTCAGAAGGCAATTCGAGTACACTTACTTTGTTCATTACAGTGCTCTTCAGGACAGGATTCGTCCTTTTCTTAGTGAGCTGTTCAAACTTGCGAATAAATTCAGGAATGGACAAATTCATTAAAAATATATGTTTTTGATTTAGAGAGTATTTTAATTTACTGATGTAAAACTTAATCTTCGAGAAATGTATTACATTTCATTTTAAATTATCCCAATTCCTGAACATAAATGCGCTTTAGCGTAGTCTGGAACCCTTTTTTCAATTATCCCTCACTGAGAAAATTAAAACTAAATTGCGTCGTTGGAGGATTTTAGGGAGTACAGCACCCTGTGAGGATTTTCTTGAACGCTTTCCTGAATTCTGGATTAAAAATGGTGTAAATTACGGGATTAAGGAAGGAGTTCATGTAACCTAGCCAAGTGGTGATGAGGAAGAGGACGCCCTCCTCTTCGAAGACGCTCTTCTTAGGATGGTCGCTGAGGACTTTGTACCAGGCGGCCACGCTGTTCCATACGAAGAAAGGGGCCCAACACAGCAGGAACACTCCTGAGGGACACACCATGTTTACATGAGCGGTAAAATTCGTGAGTATGCCTTGTTTGCATTAGAATATACTGAAAATAGAGATATCGCTGTTCGTCGTTTCCAAAATAAACTTGCGTCATCAAAATGAAATTCTAGGACTCGACTAATCTAGAGTAAAGTGGTAGAAATGAGTACAAGACACCCATTAAAATGCTAAAAAGTCTCACTACTGTTGAAATTCTTCTGAAAATTTGTGCTTCAACGTTGATCGTACGGGAATCGGTATACATTTTCGATTTTAGATTATGTTTCCACGATTTTTTTTACCAGAACTACGTTTTCAAGGGTGGAAATAATGAAAAGAGCTCTGAAAATTTGTATTGAACAACAAAATCATACAAATATTAGTTTTTACATTTATTCCCTATCAATTGCAATGCTACAGAACATTTGTCCTGCATTAAACCCGTCAAATTTCTTAGTTTCATTTGAAATTTAATTTCAAAACTGTTCAATGCATGGCTTCTACGCTTTTCTACATTCAAATAGACATCCAGTGTTGTCCTCTCGCCTTAACAAAATTTCCCCACAAATTTTCTATCGTTTTTCAGTCAGCAGACTTAGCGGCCTAATCCAAAATTTCAAAGTATCTTGTTTTAAACTAGCCTTTCTTGAGCTTAGGGGTGTGTGTGGCTGCTTTGTCCTGTTAAAAGTGGGGACTTATGTAGTCTAGATGATTCACAAATGGAATAAGACTTTTTCCCAACTCATTGATATACCGAGTAGAGTTTTGTTTTGCCTTCCATCACTACTAAATATGCTTTTCCAGAAGCAGAAAAAGCTCCCAAAATTAGACAAATCCTCTTTCGAATCGTCTTTTTGAAAACTGCTGCTTTTCCTTTCTTGAATCCCACTATCCGCCTTTATACTAATACACAATTGTTGCTTGGGTGGTTAGTCCGTCACTGTCACGCTCTTAACACGTTCCCCGCGTATTGGGCCACGGGTGCACCAACGAAGCAGTTCATTTCGCTGCTGGGTAAATGTTTGCTTGTAAGTCAACGCTCGTATTTTGATTTTTTCTAAAGAAAACTCTCATTTCAATAATGAAGTTAACTAAGCCCATGAATCCGAGGAAAGGGAAAAAGCCAACAAGAAAGAAGCGCATGAAACTTCAAAACACGAGGTGGTGCGAATTTAAATTTAAATCTAACCTGACTGGGGAATAACCTGACAATGGAACGGCCTAACGCAAGGAACGTGTTAAGGATTTAAATACGAAAAATTTCCCCGGTCCGTATTCCTAGACTAATAGCGAGATTGTAAGGTAAGGCAGTCCTTTTCAATGACACTGAAAATGACATCATTTTACGTAAGAGTATCGTAAACAAGAGGAAATCTCAAGATTTTAACTTGATGAATTTTGTTACGCCACTTTTTGGTGGGCCGGGACGTCTACTAGTCATGCTAATGATACTGGGAGCTATCGGGTACACCCAAGTTAAACTTTTTTTCTCAGAAAACACCACGTTTCTCCATTTCTTCTTTGTTTGTTACTTTTTCCATTACCCAATCTACACGCGTCTTCATGTGCTTAGAAGTTGAAGCAGAAGCCTTCTGAGCGAAAGCAAAAGCCATCACACGAAATTAGGCAAATCGTCAAGAATTTGACGAACTCTTCACGGAGTGAAAGGTAAATTCTGAGATTGTTGCCGATTGTTGACCGTCTGTCAGAAGCTTCTCGAAAAAGTCGTCGTTGGCTGCATAAGTAATAATAGTGGACGGCCTGGACGTTTATTGGTGCCATCTGTTTCATTGACCTCAAGATACTTTTTCGCGACTGTTCGGGACCAAGACAGTTCTCTAGCAATGAAACTTGTAGATTTCCCTTACAGTTTATACGTAAAAATTTGCCGTTGTTCATTTTAATTAGGGGAGAGTTCCTCGGCATTTTGCAGCTACACATATACTTTATGCAATGTTTAATTAGGACTAACGTGGCTAGCTGTCAAGATAACAATTGTTTACAATATGTGCATGCGCTTATTCTTTCTTTAGCACTCAGAAGTAAACTGGAAATGCAAATTTTCCAAACTGTCTTACAATTATTTCTTCCGTCGAAGACGTAGTTTCGTTAAGAACGCTTTTTTCCCGGACAGATGTGATACTACCGATTATGTATACAGATTCCCATGCAATCTACGTTCCACACACATTTTTTCACGAATTTGAGCAGTAATGCAATGGCGGCACCCCAGTGTGGCCAGGGCGGGAAAGTCCAAACATCTCCAAGTAACTCCAAGTAATGAGAAGATTCTCAACAATTGAATCTTATACTTATTTCCACCACAGTATGTTCGAAAATATGGATACGGCTATTAATAATAAAATTTTGTGGGTAATATAATGAGTCTCAGAATTTGGAGGTGAGCTATCAACTAAAAGAAATAATTAGTTTGACCATTATAGTAATGAAATTAATGAGTTTGGTTGTCGGTATCAATATTTACGCTTATGGTTAACAACGTTAAAATTTGTGGGCATATCTATTCGTATTAAAATTTACAGGGCTAGCGATTAGTAATAGAGTAAACACTATAGGTACGTACGAATCTTGTTGAGCTTCACACAAATTATACTAAGCGCGAATGTACACTCATTGGTAGTCGAATCATCGTTCAAGCGCTTTAGAAAAATAAAGAAGTTTAGTTTCTGAAAATTGGTGGTTCTTCATAGTAAATTTTACTCAACGAACGTCTCGCATATTTGAAGCGAACATTGCGTGCGAAACAAGTTTGATTAGGAAACTTATGAACAAACACAATTGAAGAGACATTTTGAATGTTCAGCGAGATTTGTTCTATGTCTCTCCACTTGTAATACTTCTGTTTTAAAGAAACGTTTCTGTAAAATTCCTTGCCAGTACTGATGAATCGAAAGAAAAATTTTGAGAAAATTATACGTTTAACTATTTCGTTGAATTCACTCAGAAATTGAATTCAAAACCTTCAGATACATGTTTGAAGCAATGTTTTGCTACGCACGTTCAACGAAACACAACAAGTTTTCCGGCTCACCTAGAACTACGGCGAGGGTGATGGTGGTCTTCCTTTCTTTTCTGGCCGACGATTTTTCCCTTTTCTTCTTGCTCGCCTTATTTACTTTATAAATGGTGAACCTGGCCGCTGCAGCTTTCCGTTCTTTCTTATTCAACAAGTCGCCGGTTTCTTCGACGCATCTTGCATCAGCGGCCGCCTCTGTAGGAGACGCAGCGCTAGCATCGTCGCCTGCGGTGCCGGACGTGCCGGACCCGTTGCGCTCCTGCCGTATCTGAGGGTTGGAACAAAATAAAGAATTTCTTACCTGCACACTTTATGAATACAAATTGAGGGGAACAACCGAGCATTGTTTGTTTCGAGCAGCGGACGCTACGAAAAGTGAGGGCGTGTAGAACGGGATTGCATCTCTTGGTAGAGGTGGTAGGGAATATATGACGTCACAAACTCTACAGATATAAAAAAATCATTTAAAAATTTGAGCAAATTTAAAAAGGGATAATTTCAAGTATGTGTTATAGCATCTTGAAAAAATGATCATTTCGCACATGGATCTTGAAAAAGTGAGTCACTCACATGAAACTTATTAAAAATCGAACAGGCGTTGATTGGGAATACCATTGGCTGATGTTACGCACATTTTTTTATTTTCGCTGCTGTTGGATGGATATAAGAAATATTTGTTTTCTAATACACCGATAAAATGAAGGATAAACTATTGACTTCGAAAATGTAGGTTCAAAGTAGATTCTAGATTTTGATTTTGGTTCATGTGGGTCTTTCTTCACTAGAAAAGCTGCCCTGATTCGCCGGCAGACTGATTTCACTAAACCGTCAATTATTTTCAAGCTACCTAGGACCTAATTTTGGCCTTGTTTTCAGGCGAAATACATACAGGGTGTCCCAGAAGAAAGGAAACCCATTTCAAATTAGTTTATTTT
>VOMN01059024.1:0-18725 GCA_014899125.1 Orchestia grillus | reverse complement strand
GGAGGGAGGCGAACTGACAGCCTGGAAAGCTCTAATTCCAAAGGAAAAACTTAGACAAAAATCTCTACAGGTAACTAACAAAAGAAAATAATAAATTCATTCAACTCGCTTCCTTTTTAGGCAATGCCTTTTGGACGATTAGATGTAAGTTTACTCCAATAAGTGCTTTTTTGTTTCTGGACCGAATACTTATGTAGATCCGTTCGGAGCTTCACCTATTGTTCGACTGTTATCTCCTTAATTTGGTCCTCTCGTCGACGTGACTACAATGGACATCGTGTAGCATCACGAATATATTGTAGCACCGTGTAGCATCGTGTAACATCACAAACACCGTGTAGCATCACGAAGATCATGCAGCATCACGAATATCTCGTTGCATCACGAACACCGTGTACGATCACGAAGATCGTGTGTCATCACGAACATTATGTATCTAGGGTCACGAACGTTACGTCATCACACGACCAACGTGTAACACCATAAGCATCATTTAACAACTCGAACGTCGTGTGACATGATCAAAATCATGCAACATCACGAGCAACATGTTTAATCACGAGTGTCATACAACATCACTAACATCGTGAGTCAAGATCAACATCGCGTTACATGATCAACAACATGCAGGATCAGGAACATGGTGGCAACATCTCCCGTTTTTAACAGCACTCGTGGGACGCACGTCGACTGCCAGGAGACTCGCTACGTTTGCCGCCTCAGTGGCCATTTGTCGCAATTTAATGGCTCACCATCAGCAAAAATGAACGCTAACGACCCGTCCGAAAGTGGACCATCGATGTTAGACTTGGTTTCCCGCGTCGTCGCCTTGACGTCTGTGAAATTATGTCCGCCTTCACATGTCAGGAATGGGATGTTATTATAAGTTACTTCAGTAACCACGTGTATGTATTGGACACTTTTTTTATGTTGGAAGAAATGGTTTGTAACTACTACGACTAACTACGGTGATCGACAGTACGAGCTGTTTCTATGTACAGGACCCTTTTATGACTTCATACAGGCCGCTGCCAGTAATATTGGAAATTGTAGTTGTAAATACGATGCCCGACTACAGTGACCAGCAGTAAGAGCTGTTTCTATTTTACTCGACACGTTCTGTAGCTACAAAATGGACACTTCTGTTAATATTGGAGTACGATGACTTGCAAACGCTCGGAGTGACCATACATAGTAATAGGGAGTAAGAGCTGTTTCTAATTTGCACGAGCAGTTTCTAATTTGTGATTTGTGTGAGCAGCTTCTGATTTGCGCGAGTAGTTTCTAGTTTGTAAGAGCAGTTTCTAATTTGTACGAGCAGTTTCTAATTTTTACGAGCTGTTTTTAATTTGTACTAACAGTTTTTAATTTCTACGAGAAGTTTTTATTTGTACGAGCAGTTTCTAATTTGCAGAAGCTGTTTTTATTCATACGAGCAGTTTCTAATTTGTACGAGCAGTTTTTATTTGACAAGCAGTTTTTAATTTGTACGAGCAGTTTTTAACTTGTACGAGCAGTTTCTAATTCGTACTAATAGTTTCTAATGTGTACGAGCAGTTTCTAATTTGTACGAGCAGTTTCTAATTTGAAGCGCTAGAAAGCGTCTTCGCTTTCTGTAACTTCAAGTTGGAATCCTTTGTTACTATTGGACATAATTTTTTTTAAATGCTACAACTAACTACAGCAATCAGCAGAATTAGCTGTTTCCATTTATCAGACGCCCTCTTTTGCCTGTATGTATTAGTATTGGACGCTTCTGCAAATATTGTGAATGGTTGGCAAAATGCTACGGTTGACGACTGGGATAGGCAGTGCGAGCTGTGTGTACATACATACATGAATAGGTATAAGTACATTCCGGACGTATTGATCTATCTAGATTTATCGGAAAAGCTAGCTCTGAAATAAAGGTTTTAAATTTAACTCATTTCCAATTGCAGACATGTGTAAAAATACCTGTCCATCTAAGACGGTAAAATAAATCTGAACTGCAAAAACATAATAGTGAAATATTTTTGTTTTTTCCATCTTCTTTACGTTTAGCGGAATTACAAGGAAATGCAAGCATTCTAGCGAAATTACAATAATATCCCTCGCATTCTAGCACTCAGTGTAAAGATCCGGTGTGGATAACAACATCCCAAGCATTCTAGCACTCAGTGTAAAGTTTCTCTTGAGAGTTTGCTGACACGGAAAATGTTATCACTACTTTTTTGCTCTGACAATCTGTGAGAATGGGCAATATATTTCATTTTAGGTCATAGCTCCCCAGTCCCCATGAAATTAATGAAAATGCAGGTCAGCTAAATTCTCAAAACCTCTATTCGATTTCAAAGTGTGAGTCCAAACACGACATGCGCACGAATTTTTTACGAAACAATTACTGTTTTAGGAGGCACGTTTTTCTTCAGTGCTCCCTGTGCATAGTTCAGACTTCTGAACCACAATATTGTCGTGCAGGTATGATATGAAAAAAAATTCATTGACTCAAAGAACTCGATGAAATTAGTTCATTAAACTGGTGTGTCAAACTTCACTCTGGCAGCGCAGCGCATTAGAGACCATAAAAGTGAACACAGACCAAAGGAATTCAAATTGGTTCATTATCTATTTTATTTCAGATTCAGTACCGGAAAATTTATTATTTTCAAACGTATCATGTTGAGAATGCACACTGGCCTGATAGTCGTCACGCAATTCAATTCAAGCAAAACTGTAGAGGAACAGAGAGCTTCGGCCACGACATCGCGTGTAGTAGAGAGTGATTACTCCTGGCTAAATATCAAAATTTTGAAGCGAAGATTTTCTAACGTTTCGTTCTTTTCAGTGTACGAAAGCAAATATAATCCTGAACTCTATATTGAACTATACTTTTCATGGCTGAGCTGCCCTCAACAAATTGCGATGGAAAAAGCATGAATGATCAACGATGTATTCATAATTTTTTTATTATTTTGTGCAATGTAGACCGAGGGGTGATTACTTTGTAAAGCTACAGTAAGTATTTGACAAAAGATAATTTCGCCGTAGGTATGTAAATTTACTATCAACTCATACCGTGCAGAATTGAAAAAATATTAAATGCTGTTTAATCTAATTGCAACTTTATTGTATAATTTCAAGTATTTCATGTGGCGACAATTTCAAAACTAACAGCAATTATCTTTACTCGTCGCGGACACGGTACTTGATTCGGCGTCATCGATCTTTTCTGAGCAGACAAAAGAAAGGTGAGGAATTTGAATATCTCGATACCGACTCGTATTGTTGCTTTATTTACAGTACGCGTGTCTGACTGAGACCAGTCACTTGATTTTTATCCATATTGGAGATAGAAAATGAAGAGAAATAAAGACCCCGTGGAGCTGAGTTTCTTGAAATGTGCTACCGAGATGGTATCTTCATACAGGTGAGCTGAAAGTTATGGCTAATAAATTGTAATTTTAACGCAATTCTTATTATTCATCGAGTAACAAATGACCAACGCCACGCAACAGAGTGCTAGAAACGTAACACACCGAATGGTGAAAAGATCTGAGGCGCTTTTTTTACTTTATCAAAACTCACACAGTCATCAACTTCCAGTTAAAATATTATTTTTCAATCTCAGCTAATCATTTCCTTACGGAACACATATTTCACGCAAAGCTTCATAAAAACATCACATGACATGACCACGTTATTGCTAAATCATCCCTACCACTTGCGTTAGTCAAAAGCCTGACTTAACACGGACCGAAGAGGCATATTAATTCCTTTCGACTGCGACAGATCAAACCCTCCAATTACGGTGGCCATCTGGCGACCTGATGTCAAAATTCTCACACCCTCTCCACGACACCAGCATATTGCAGAGTTGCCTTCCTGCCCCATGCACTACTCTGTGGCAGTCCTTTAGTCTTCTGGTGACGATCTGGAGATATCGAAGACATACACTGGACATAACGAATTGCAGGCGGTGTACTGTTAACGAAGACGTCAATTTCATCCTTAACAACATGTAGTTTTTGTACGTGGTAATTCGTCCTTTTGAAGAGGGTTTGGTGCCGAATTGTGCTACGCCCACGAGCTAATCTGGCATTCACTTTAGTAATGGTAAACGCACTTCACGGAACGCATTATAATAACTACTCGTATTTTGCTGCTATGATGATTGAGCAAAAATAGCTACCATGTAAGACAGATACGATGGTGAGCGTGGAGACTCATTCAGAAATGTCCTAATTACACGGGAACTTACTTATAAACTATTGTGGCGTATCAATGTGCCAGTATATTAATGAAACAACATCCTTAAATGACTGAGAAGGACTTCTTTTTTCTCAACTCAAATTCTCCGAGTCCGTGACTCGAGAGCGCGATGCGTTTCCGATAGATACTGTGTGAGATTAACAAACTTGTGAGAGCTTCAAAAGACTTTGGTAGCTCGAGTGTTGAGGGGCGGTCTTCGAACATATTTTGGTTCCATGAAGTGTGGTGCTCACACCCATCCGCGGTACATCAAGCGGGCTTAGTGAAAAAACGCTCGTATTCAAATGGGCATACTGCGTTACTTTGAGAAAATGGCCTCAGTGCGCCGTTTTCATTGAAAGGAGGGATAAAAACCGCGTGTGCGGGGAAGGGTTCTGAGTAAAGTAGGCCCATTAAACGCTATTTATTAGACAGAGGCAAGTGTCGCCCGAGTGTTGGCTTGGGGTGCACTTTATGGCGACCAAAAACCCGTGTAGACGCCGCCTCCGCTCGACAGACGCTGAGGGGGGAGTTAGACTTATTGCTGCGTGTGAGCTCGGTCGTCTGGCCTGGACAGGTGGAGCTGACGGACCTAAAATTTTCTTCGAATCTGAGTTCAGGAAATAGGGATCTAACGAACGTAAAATTTTCATGGGATTTAAGTCGAGGAAGTAGGGATCTGATGAATAAAGACTTTTTCTGGAATCTAAGTTGAGGGAGTATGGATCTGATGAACACAAAATTTTTCTACGATCTATGTAAGTTAAAGAAGAGGGGATGTTATGAACATACAATTTTTAATAAATCTTAGTTGACTTGATGAACATAAAATCTTCCTGTTGAATTTAGTAACGGTAAGCTACAGCTAGTAAGAATGTCATAAACTGTAAGATTACGGTATTGTACGACTGTGGTGGCCTAATTACCATGTAGCATTGAATTGAAATTACTAGAAAATACTTTTACATGTGTGTTTTTTATCTTTTTGTTCTCTTGGGAGAAAATTCCGTGCACTTCAATATCATTTCATGAGCAAAATAAATGTAAAATTGTTGTACTCATCATACATGAGATCTGGTTTCGCATTCCGAAATCCATATATATATATATATAACATAAAGCACGCTAATTACTGTATTGAGATTAAAGTTTGCGAAAAACAAAGTCCAAAGCATACTGCACAAGATTTCCACTAGGCGAGAATGAACGTAGAAGTGTGATCATTAAGGTAAGACTCAATCATCAATGGCGGTTCCACCAGATTACGTCCCGTTAATGGAACCGATGAGAAGGGTTGTACTTTCTTCATCACGCGGACAATCCTAAAGGAATGGATCGTCTTTCCTCCAATTCATTTAGGATATTGGGAGAAAAACTTTCCATTCGTTCCATAAAAGGATGACTATTTTTCCATTCCGGCTGAATTTCGTTTTTGACACAAGGTTTTTGAAAAGTTATTCATTCGAATAACAACTAACATGAATGGAATTCATATTCTGCTTTCACTTGATGGTTTTATTTGACCCAACTGAGCTATAGGTTTGAACATACCTAAATTGTTTAAAAAATCAATCTGAATATAAAATTTCCAAAAGTTTCACTTTTTGAAACTCATGTGCCTATGGTTAGATTGAGCGATGCTGTTTACAGAACTCTACTTGGTAAAATATCCTCAAATCTCCCCACTCAATAGCCTGTTGTACTGCAGTAAAGAACCCGGGTCTAAGCTTCAAATTTATAAGTGTTTGCAGCAGTTTGCAGCACTCAGGTACAGCATGCACCTCGATATCAGTTGCCTGACGACTGCTGCGTGCTAAGCAGCCTAGGCGTGCGACGGTCCAGACCACAATTAACTTTGTAATTTACGTAAATGGTTTCTGACACACATGTTATTTCCCAAGTTGTATGAAAAACGAGCTCTACGTTTAAAGCATAAAATCTATCGTCTCTCAACATCTTCATGCTGTGTTAGTACTGAAAATGGCTAGCGTTATTGTGTTTGAAATACCTCGGCAAGGCGAGTAACGCTTTCGAGTTGGGCATTCGGTTCTCAAGAACCTCAAGAAGTTTAAGATAACTGCGCAAAAATCCTTGAGCAGTGAAAGTAGTGACGACATTCGCAGTCAATATATAGAATTATTTCTGAATGGCGCTGTTGGTTGTTGCATCACCCCTCTAATTAGTGACGTCACAGGACCCCACCTCTTTCATGAAACAAAGTTCCCGATTTTGACGCGGTTCCTGCGGAGGGGTCCATTGTGGATCATTTTCTCAACAGTCTAATAACATCATCGCGGGAAATGTGTTCTGGGATCTCAAGCTGCCAACACCTCGTCATCAAAGAGATAGATTAATTAGCCTTCTCCCTGGAAGCTTTTCTCGTAGAAATGCACAGGTTTTTGAGAGAACTTTATTTTCACGATATGTACATAAGAATACACTCGGCTCGTACCGAGAGAGATTAATAGGGAACGAGTAAACGCGTGCCAAGGTTTTGTTTTGCTTCTGTCAAATCGAACATTCTAAGGATGCTCGAGCAAAGTTAAAAAATTCCTGTTGGGGTAAAACGGGAAGGATTAACGTGCATCAGAGGCGACGTCGGTGTTGTGATGCAAATGCGACTGCTTGCTGCGCATGGGAAGCGTCTGTGACACGCACCCGCAGCGCAGGCATTTCGAGAGGAGTTTTCTGTTAACGACCTCACGTAAAAAATCGGAGGCTCGCTTCACAATGGGCTGTAATTTCACAGTACTTCGCCCTGCTCCGATGGTCCGCGACAATTCATGTTCGCTGATTTTTTTATTTAGCCTTTGAAAACAAGAAGTGTAGGAGTCATAACTGCAAAGGAAGTAATAATTAAAGTGTATGAGTTAAATTCGAGATAAACTCATGTGAATTAATTCAGTAGCTTTTGAATGACACGTTTTCCCCAATGTACTTTGGTATCATTCTTTAGATTTTGCAAGCAGTTTCCTTTATATTGCTTTTCGTGGTACGATTGAACACTTTTGCTTGCTTGATGAAAAGCTTTTCCGAGTTTCAATCATGCCATCTCTCCAACGGGGGCCTGAAAGTTACTAAGAAGCATTGACCGTTTATATTCCATTGTAAAAAATAACTGTTCCAAATTATTCCCCGTTAATTAAGACATACCTTAGGTAAAGATTCTCTCGTGATCCTCGAAAACTTCGTTAGTTTTGATGGTTCTGATATTTAATTCATGCCAGTGCCTCTCTGTACTACTAGTGCACATACATTGGTGTACATAAATTGCAGAAAATTATTTAACGGTTTTTCTCCACTATATTCGCCCCACAAAAATTAGTTTCAGGATCAATGAGGCTGAACTGCTCATGATCTAATCATGAAATGTAAAAAATCTAAGATTCGATAGCTTAATGCAAATGCTATGACTGTTTCTTCATTATTTCATTTTTCGTAGATTTTCCATATCAGAGATGTTTTCAATCATTATTAGCAATTATAAAAACTTGTTTTAACAGTCTTTTAACCATTGATTGTTTCAAGAATTATTGAAAGAACTGCACTAATTTTTCAGAGCTCATTCTTTAGGTATTTTTAGTAGTTACATATGTTGAACATAATTTTTCATGCTCCATTACCCAGGAAAAAATCCACGGAGCTTAATTGATGTCCCACGGAAAATATCTCAGAATCTGTCCTGAAATATCAGAGCGAGTCAATTTCAGACCCAGAATTGATGCTGATTGAATTCAGTTGTGAAACATGGAAGCAGCTAATTGATATTCTTCTCATTCAGCAATACTTTCAAATACTTAGATTGATCATTTGCTTGAAAAGAAACGCAGTCATCTACATACGTAGACACCATCTTTTCAGATGCAAACATTTAAACTTCACAGTGTGAAGCGAGACGCTCTTCTCGCAAGACTACTAGGGAGCGTTTAAGAGCACTGCTCAAAATGCGAAATGCATCTGAGGATTTTGAAGAAAAACTGTTGAAAAAATGCATCAGCAGAGCATCAGGCACAGAACGAACACACGGCCGTATTGATTTTGATGTTCGCGTCTTAGTCTTTTGTGCACGAGAGCAAGTTATAAATGCCCCGTAAAAAGCGGCGACATTTACTTCCCCAAACGAGATCCAATCTCAAGGCGCAGTTGGAGGTCGATGCGTCGGCTGCAGGATTCTTTGTCGTTTGAAAATTCAAGATTGACTTCGAATTAAAGTTTTCGATTGCTTTTCAATTTTCCCTCAAGTCAACCGCAATGAGGGAAATTCGGGTTCTTGTAATAGAGGAATCTGTCATTTGTTTTTGAAGTTGTAATTTGCTATATAACCTATAGTTTTTCACTGTGAGTAATAATGATCTATCTTCTCATCAATTTAATGATAATGCTGCCTGCGAAGGTATTTTCGTAGAAGATATTTTTCTTCAAATGATCGATTGCAAAAGCTAAATATTAAAATTATGTGAGCTGAAGTTATACGTCCGTTCTAACTGTACTTATACTTTAACGGTACGACGAAGATTTTGTTTAATTATCAATCAATTGTGTTAATAATCTTAAGTTCCTAATGTATGCATCATTGCCTCAAAATAAAAGTACGTATAGCATTTAGTTCAGATTTGGAAAAAAAAGCCTTTCCATCATTAGTTTTCCATCTGATATTGTGAATATCATTCAAATAAGTAAAGATATAATTAAATTCAGAATCGATTAATGGTAGAAAGGGAATGTATTGTCAATGAAATTTTTAACCTTCCAATGCTTAGCAAGGTATCCTTACATGATCAATGTGAACAGTTAAAAATGAATGTTTTATGGGCATTTTCCACTAACCGTTTCCGTCATATTCTAAAAAGGTTTATGAAACAAACTTAGGAAAAGTGCTCAAGTGCACCAATAAAACGATAACCTACTGCCTCTACGCATCCATAAAATCAACTCGTGGAAAAAAGTCCATCAGTGATGATGTTGGCTCAGGGCTTTTATTATCACCAGTTTTATGGCCCGAATATTTTTGAAGCTTTGATTCCATGCATAGGTCATGGAGATGGTAATCCACCTACCGCCATATTGGCTATATTAAAGCAGCAATAACTTTAGGGAATAATCCCCATAATTCTAGGGCGGAGACGAAGCCGAAAGCATGGCCAAGATTTACGATGCTTCCCCTCTCAGTTCAACTCCTTTATTATTCAAAAGAAAACTGCATAATTCGAGTCGCATTTTCCTGTCTCGTGCGTCAATTTAACCTCATGTAATTACAACAATGGAAAAGAATGTCACACGTAGGTGTGATTCAGATGCTCAAAAAGTGGGACTTGTGCCTTCAGTTGCAATTATGAATATGTTATTAGGGAAGATATGGAACATCTGATTTTCTATAAAGGGCCTCTCGCTTCGATAATCGCAGCGTTTTACGGTTGGCAAAGCGGGAATTTAGCATCCGTTAGATCGTGAAATTAACTTGAGTTGCAAGGTTATGTAATACTCGTATGAGAAATTCCTCTGGAATCGGTAGCCCTATGACATAAGTTATATATATATATATATATATGTAGTAGAGAAAATAGCCTACAATCACGAGGCTTTTTAAAGCTCGGAATGGAAGTGACATTAAAATTCAGAAAAGTGACTCAGTAGAGAAACGAAAGGATAATTTTAGATTTTTTCAATCACATCTTTCTGGCATAATGCTTACTATTTTTTCTAGTTTCCTTTATCCCAACGTTTTGGTATTTCATACAAATATGATATTTTATTGTATTTACATTCGGATTTTCACATGTGATTCAACTAAGAAATTACCCAATTTTTGAGCCCAGATTAAACAATCCTGAAAATTGGGGAACTTTAGCTACCTCGCCAAGTACGAGTGCATTGTTGGCTTTGAGAGCCAAGTTCTTTCTCCAATTCTGCCATAAAAGCAAAGGCTTCTCTAATAAACCCACGAGAGGCAGGCCATTAAAATAGCACAGCTTTGCTACGCCGGTAAAATATTTGGGTGACGGTGAGAGACGCTGAACTTCTGGTGTCATTCGTGCTGGTATTTCTTCTGCTCGAATAGCGACGATCGTTTCCGAGCATTAGCGAATCCAATGTAGTGAGGATGTGTTCAGAGTTCTGGATGCTGATGATGCTCCGTCTAACTCAGATCATGGATGAATTAAAAAAAATTCCGACGATGATGTATGATCTGAACGTAACCATCGATTTTCATTTCAAGCGCTGTGATGACGAATGAGTTTATGAAACTTTTAGTTTACCTTTATTTTTAATTTTTCTTCTTCATAATCAGAAAGTTTCACTGAGCTGTAAGCTCCAGCGCATTCGAACCTTAAAAGTACAGTCCCTAACTATTTTCCTCTTTTCTCGAAGTCTTCTTCCAAAGTTTAATGCGAGCGAAATGCTGTTATCAACTACGCCGAGATATTCTACTAGTTACTGCAAAGGTCGGTTATAGCTGAAATACACTATAGCATTTTCTAAATTACTATGTCATGTTCAATACCTGATGGACTTCGCAGCGCCCAGTCCGATAAATTCAAAATTGTACTTGTTTCACGTCTATTATGAAGGATCAGTTTAACCATTATGGACGTATTGGTGGAAGGCAACGGAACCGCTCCGTGCGACACTGGAAATACCTCCAATAGACATTTGTACCGTCCACAATTCGGGTAAGATATGAAATTTGTTTAATTGAATCAATCACAAACATTCGTATTTCAATTTTGAACTTCTGGTGAAACATTTGTGCTTTGATTTCAGAAACCCAAAAAGAATGAAAGAAGTCTTTTGTTTTTTATGTTCTCAAAACTGACCTGAAGAGTACTCGCAGCTGAAAGTGTTGTCAAATATTTCAGTTCTAAACTGTTCAGTGAAAAACGAGAGGATTTCCGCGGATTGTAATAATGGCAGAATTTGACTTGTTTAAAGTAGGCTGAGAGGGCGAGGAGTGTAGGCCTATTTAGGCTGTGTGGGAACTACCAGCTTGAGGTCGTGAAGTGCACTTGCTTGAGGACGATAAAATTCTAGTATACAACATCTTTTCTCATTGAGCTACTTATGTGAGGCAAAAAGAAAATTCAGAACATTGTATTTTGTCCAACACGACAACACATTCTAAAAATTAGCAGCTAAAATGAGTCGGGACAAGTAGCGTAAGCTGAGTGCGTCTTAACCAACCAAAGATCTTGACGTCTGAAAAGTTTTTGGCGGAAAATGCTGATTAACTCTCTTTCAAAGGAAAGTTTATACGAGGAAATTTCACAATAAAGTTTTCTTTTCAAGACTACGTTTTTAAAAACAACAATAATGTTTTAAAAACTATTGTCTGAAGAAAATATTCTTCGTCAAATGCATACTCACAAATTTTAACGTTCTTCGATCGAAATTCTCAACCACATGAAGCTTACAGTTTTTTACTCGTTATGTCTCCAGCTCTTCCAAACGGTTAAAAAAAAGACAAAATCATGATGACCATTTGATAGCGGCTATGTAACCGCAGCTATTCACTCTCAACTCAATAAAACCTTAATAACTCTGTTTACTTCCATCCTTTGTGTGTTGACCCAAGCTCTGAACACGGTCACATCCTTCCCTCAGCCACACACGTGGGGTTTTCTCGCCTGAACAGAACGCCCAAGTTCTAAAGGCAGCCTCGGCTGAGAGAAATACTGGTGATAATAATCGTAACAATAAGGCCTTTTTCCACGCTGTCCCTCGATAGCGAGTCCCCTGTGGAATTCGAGATGCTCTTTTACGACAGATTATACGGTCCCTCTAATTGTGGGCCTGTGAACCGAACTGTTTGAGCACAAACTTCACTTCTGACGGTTACAGCACGGCAATTTCAACGCAAGATTCTCATCACTTAGGGACCGTAAGTTGCGCTATAAAAATTTTGTGACCCTATATTTCCAAGCTGTATAAATTTCCAGGTGGGCATTCCATGGTAAAATATCAAATAAATAAAATGAAATCCATCGAGTCCACAACGTAGACTTTCGGGTTATTTTTGAGCTCGATTTTATTCACTAATGTTCAGACCAGAATTAGTTCAACGTGTACAGCAGTGCACACTAATTTACAAATAACATATATTATTTGTAGGCCAATCAGATTTGAGTTGTTCGTGAATAAGTGATGCAGGACACAAATTACTAAATTGCTAATGACTGGCTCAAAAATAGTCTCGTGAATTATTGTTGAATGAACTGAAGCTTCATGAATTTCGACGCTATGTGATAGAGTATGAATTTCGACGCTATGTGGTAAATTAGGAATTTCGACGCTATGGGGTAAAGTATGAATTTTGACGCTATGTGGTAAAGTATAAGTTTCGACGCTATGTGGTAAAGTAGGAAACAATTAACATTTTACTCATTAAAAGCTCTTTTTATCTTTTCCTCTTCCACTCTTCTCCTCACCTCATTTCTCCAGCTCCTAGCTGTTAGTTGTTAGTACAAACTATCTTTATGGTCTCATGCTCCCTAACGATGTCGATTAATAATATAAATTTACTATTACTCTTTAAGCTGATGGATGAAATTTGAATCTTCAGCTTCTTAATCACGTGCGACCTGAATTTAAAAATTTAGAGCACTGATTTTTGATTAACGTGTGCAACGTCGATGATGATCATCATCAGATACGGTCGATAATGCCTGTCGTATTAGCCTTTCATTCTCGGACCAACACTGTAAATTTACAACCACAAATTCTCTAAAACTCGGAATGTGAGTGACATTGAAATTTAAAAAATAGAGACATAAATTAAACTTATGATTTTAAAATTAGAGTTTATGAAGAACATTCTTGTGAGTAAATGGAACACATCAACTTTGAAGTACCTCGCATGGTCATGACAGCGAATGTCTTAGTCGATGGGGTCAGAGAGACGTTCTTTATTAATGCAATTTAGAGAAAGAATACGCTTTATACATACCTGAGCTGTGCGCCTTGGGAATGGTTCCGAAGCGTGTTTGTTCAATTAGTCCTAATTGCTTTCGTTTATTGTGACCTAGAAGTGAAATATCGTTTGAATTTGTGTACGTGGGAGAATATTACTGGAGCTCATGCCACAAAATTCAGAGCTCAAGAGCGTCTATTATTATCTTCGGAACACGAATAATATAATTCAGTTGCATAAAAGAATAGAATGTGCATTCTTAGTGCATTCTCGCTATCGAGAGTATTTACATTGCACCTCAAGCAAAATAATACTTGGATTCTCGTATTTAGGAAGAATTTTCTGTGCATTTTCGAGTTAATATTCTGTAGTTCAGGTACTCATGTAAATTATTGTGATGTGGAATTTTATAAAAGGCCCTCTCTTTCCAAGTGAAATTTTCTACAGAAATCAAATGAAGCGACTATGATAGAAAAACATTTTTGTTGTTGCTCCCCTACCCTCTGGCATATGGTGTGAATTTTATCGCTTCCATGAGCCGCAAATATGGTCATAGATCCGATTCATTATTAAGTGTTCAGCTTCTTATCATTCGGGGTAATGTCGATATAAAACCTTGATAAAAGAATACACAGAAACTTCAGCAACTTGGTACTGAGGGTTTTTAATTTATTTATGCTCACTAAGATTTTACTTTGGAATAATATCTATCTATGTGCAGTGGAAGACTGTCCGAGCTAAGACAACTTTAAAATTCACTAGAAAATATCACCAGATTAAAAAAAATGTAAATAATAAAGTGCACAACGTGTAATTCTAAAACACAATTCTTGCACCGAAACAAAGTGACGAATATTTAGCTTGTGCTCTGACGACAGCAAAACTGAGCAAAAATTGTCACCCATGTCATACTTTATGTATTTAACACGTTGGTTGTGATGATGCTATCTTACTAGGGGCAAAACGACCCACCGGTGGGTCGTATCGCAGTTAATGTGTTAAGTATAATGATAACGAATATAATAAGAGCGTTTTGGAATTTAAAATATGAATGAATACTGGTGAATTTTTTTTGGCATTGTGTTCTATCGTTTCTACACAATTTGGCGGTCTGTCTGTCTGTCTGTGATTGAATTCACACAGGATTTACAACATTTTCCAAACGAGGACTTCGCCTTAGCTTTACACTTCAAGTCAGGACCAAGCTGTACGAACTGGTGAGAAAGGAAGACATAAAGAAAGCGAGCAAAAATGAGTAAAGAAAGAAGAAAATTCTGCACAAATGGCGGACTGAAACTTTCTCAGTGCACATCCTCTCACGCAACCTTCGCTCTTGGTACTCGTTTTACAGTTATTTTCTTTCACAAGTCATTTCCCTTCAAAATTACTTTAGTCGTTTTCTTTCACAAGCCCCGATACGCCCCAGCTTTCTGCGAGACTCAGCGGACATTTAAGGAAAGCAATTGCAGCAAGCTGATAATAAACTGTTGAAGCACTTATGGAGCTAGACGACCAGCAGCCCAGGGGCCTGGATACCTTTAATTAGGCAGAATAAACGCGTGTTCTTCTAAGCACGAGAGAACTAAGAAGCATGCTCTAAAAAAATGCATGAAAAGAGTCAGCCAGTATATGTGAGGTCAGTGCAGAACATAGATCTGCAAATCATACTCCAAGTCCCAGAAACAAGAAGCTCAAATTGCCTTGCGTGTTGGTTCAAATCAATAAAGGATTCATTACAGCTGCAGAGAAAATGGCTCTCTACTAAACTAAAATTCAAGCAGATCTGTCGAGCTCAGTGGGGAAGCGTTTTTAAAAATGCAAGCTCGTTTTTGAAAGAAGAAATTGTAAGTTTTTTTGCTTTCAAATTCTCGTCATCCTGAACGAGCGCAAGACCGACTCTTGCAATCGAAAAAATGTTCCTAACTCTACCACCACTATTGCCTTGGTACCTGTTGCGTTTGACCAATGGCTCAGTGCAAAGATTCATGGCATGGTAGCTGTGAGAACCAAATAGAGCGATGATTTTCATTATTAGCTCCTGACTGTAGTGGCTCTGTGATATTGTAGAAATGGTTGCGTCTTAGCTCTTCACCGTCTTGATGAATTCCAAAATCCACAGTCACAAGGATGATGCTTGTTTTCCCAAGCCCTTAACCCTCATGTATACAAGCCGTATTATATATATATATACACAAGGTTGCAGCTAATTTTTCGTACGAGCATAGTGCCGCCTTATTACTAAAAAAACTAGTAAAGTCGGTAAAGTCTTGACTAATGAATGCAATTTCTCTTGTGAATACATTTTCTATATTCGACCTGCGATTTACGTTTGGTAACGTACGAACAGCTGACAACACGCGTCATAAATATTCATACCTGAAAATACGTAGGTCCTAAATAAGATTAAAGGGAGAGCATTGTCTCAAAAACGCGTGACCTTCATTGGTAATGAATATATAATAATTTTACTCGTATGTGTGAAATTCTTTGATGTGAAGCAAGCTTTCATGCTACCAGCTGTAGCTCTTAGAACATCACTCGTAAATTTTTGCCTACTAGAAAGTACGCAGTGAAATTGAGGTGCCAGAGAAATGAGAAACGACACCATTTCATTTGAATCAAATATGCGGAACTGATGGCAGACATTCCTCTACCCTCGGAAAAACGCATTGCGGGGTCATCCTAAAGGAATTGCATAGCGACTACCCGGCGTGTGGTATTAATATTTTAAATGTCATTGGAACTGCAGATTATAATGCACATTTGCAGGGCTGTCAATATTTATCGTCTGACACAAAGAATGCACGTCACCGCATTTGACGTTCGGACGCTAGCTATGAAAGTTAGCGTCCTCGCAGTAGCTGGAAAGCTGACGCAGATGTCTGTCGACGTTCAAATCTCCGGACCTTCTCTTTAAAGCACAATGCTAAACTTTGTCCTTAAAGTTAGTTTTTTTCAACAGGAGTTGTTAAGCTTTATCCAAATGTAAGAATCTTCATTCATGTGATTCCAAGAACTACATGAACATTGATTTTAGTGCTGTAGCGCGCAAGCACACCACATCTGAACTCTCCATCGGACCCACAAACTCGAGTTGTGAACCATGAAGTGCAAGTGGCTTGAGTTCCTGTCGACGGCAGTTCTGCTCACCGCGATGCCTGCTGTGACCAGCGCAGGGCTGCTGATGACCAGCGTCAACACGCAGACGGAGGTGATGGCGTCAGGGCTCGCCGTCAGCATGAGTTATGCACACGAGAACTTCACTCGAGATTCTCGGTGTGAGTTGTGAAGGATTTTCGTCAAATTATGTGATAAATGAGGAAAGTGGTTATCATGTGCATGAATTGCCTTTTTGTGTACTTATTCTTCTATATATTATACTGTAGGTTGAAATTCGTAAACATCCACTGGGTAATAAATCTAAAACCCAGTGGATGTTTACGAATTTCAACCTACAATATGGATCTTGGGCGTCCCTTATTCTAATAAATATTATACTGTAAGACGCACCCAGCCAAAAGTGGAGGGACAGATGATGTTAATTTCTTTAGATGCCCTCCTGTTCATGGTAAATCTGACATGAAATATTGTATTTACAGTATCACTGATACAGACGGCTTTCTCTGACAGTCTCACTGAGTAAGAATACAAACCCGGGAATTTTCTCCCATCTAAATCTTTAAAAGCGTGACAGAGAGACGGACGGACGAACCAATCAGCCAAGCAACACTAGGCTGTTATTGTACTATAGTGGAATTACTGTTCTTAGTTCATTTATCTACACCCCGATTTTGAAAATTTGTTACCCCACTCCTTCATTTTTCGTAAGTTGTTTGTTCATGTTATGTGTATTAGAACGTATAGATTTTCTGATAGTGTGCAAATGGTGCAATTAATTGCAATAACATTAAATGATTAATTAACTTTGGTAGTTACGATCACATTAAATCGATTGCGCACCAGCCACTGCACGAAATTTAACCTTAGATGATAACATTTGGATATCAAATAAATATTTGAATACAATTCCCCCACATACCCATATGCTTCTCACGTGACAGAGATTTCATCTTCTATTTTTTCTCCCTAGGCAAAGTGGCTGATTCCATGAACAAAACATTGTGCACGGCATACTCTACTTAAATTTCTCATACACGTGTTGCCATACATATTTTTCATATACGTGTTGCCATACATATTTCTCATACACGTGTTGCCATATATATTTCTCATACACGTGTTGCCATACCTAGCTTCGAAAACCGCCTCAGAGTCGTTTCCCGTACATGTCTGCGTTGTGGTTAACCCAAAAAAACATTATACAAATTTTCGAGCCGTTTCATCAGAAATGTTTTATGTTCTTGTGTGCCTAGCTCACGTGACATGAGCCTGGAGCTCTCGTGGCAATGTTAGTTAATGGTGTGCAAAACAGTAAAATGCAAAACAGTAAAAGCTTCATACACCACACTTCTATTTTGAATTATCGATTCCGCATTGGGCTTAAATTCAACGAAGCATAGGCTTTTTACGTTCGTATACGCCATCATTCACGTTCCAATTATTTTACCATTATCTCTTAAAATAGCATCAATATTCAAGCTGTAGCAGTTTTTGTAACGCTCCGCAAGGGTCAAGAAGTGAAAATCTATTACTAGTACTAGTGAAACACCGTAATTCTTTTTTAAAGCATCAATGTTTCTTCTACATACTAAGTCACATGTTCAACTGTATGTTCTCGTTTTATGGTCTGACTTTCAGAGGTAATTTTCGAATATACAATGAATGATGAAGTATGCCACGTATTTGTACAAAAGTTCAAGTTTTGACCACTATCTTCACATCCTAGTAAGTGATCAGCTACTAAATTCGAAGTCAAAGTTTGCAGGATCAAAGTGATTTCTATTTCATTTCGCCGCACTACATTCTCATTTGTTGAAAAATCACCTAACCAAATAACATATCATTCATACCTAAATAAGCAATCATCATCTCTCTTTTCAGACAACACAAGTTTGTGCAGTACTATGGTGAAACCCGCATGACGCAGTAAATATGTACGAGGACATGCCTTTGTAAGCACTAGAGAATACAAATCTGTTGAAGTAGTAACGTATCACAACTCATATTCAAATTATCGATCTCTCATTCTGTATGATTCTTAATAGGTTCAACTCGTTTTTCATATTATATTGCACATCTTTCAATAATAAATCTAGAATTTAATCAGGAATGCACAAAGAATCCCACAATGCTAAGTTACATTCAATTTTGCTATAATTCCCTCCATGCGAGCCATAAAATATCAAAAATCCCGTACTGATCAATCAAGTAAATATAGTCTTTTCAACATTTCTTATTTTGGAAACGAAGACGATGCCTTCGTGAAATACGATTCGGGCTGAAGTAAAGCACTCCTGTGCTTTACCGAATGAAATTGAAGTCACCGTGTACATAATCGACGAGTGAGGTGACATTGAAAGAATGTACATATTTGAAATGGATCAAAACTATGAGACTGAAAGAAAAAATCCTATATTGTACTGTCTTCCAGCATTCTAAATAACGATTGCCGTGTGTGTGTTGCTAAGTC
>VOMN01059023.1:0-12336 GCA_014899125.1 Orchestia grillus | reverse complement strand
ATCAGCCCGCCAATCCTCCCTCTCTCCTCCCCACTCAATCAGCCCGCCAATCCGCCCTCTCTTCTCCCCACTCAATCAACCCGCCAATCCGCCCTCTCTTCTCCCCACTTAATCAGCCCGCCAATCTTCCCCTTCACGGGTCCCCACGCCCTGTGAAACTCGGCTCAGAACTCGGTTACCGCCTCATATATTCGACCTGATTGCATTTTTTGAAGTGGTTGCCAAAACCCCGCTCCTCGTTCCCTCACCTCTCACCCTCATTACTCAGTCAACGCTCGCTTTTTGATCATCTCCGCAAATCCTGCGAAACGTTTCCATTTCATTCTGAATCTTTTTAGGCAAGAGTGAAATCTTTGTTCAGTCGTGGCATTCCTCATGTTTGTTCAATCAAGGGTAAATTTGCGAGTAATTTTCACTTCATTTTCGTTAATGCTCGTGAAAACGATCGAGTGGTTTCAAAAAGTGCTTTTTTAATTTCTAGTGAACACAATTTTTGGGCGCTTCTAGCAAAGTAAAATCACTCGAATTTCCATCAAAGAAAATGTCTTTGTTCGTTTCGGGACGGCCTAATAATTTAGATATAAATCCGTTTAAAATTCAGATCTGAAGACACGTTCAGTTTTGAGGCCATTCCTGTCGGAAAATGTTGCGGGTTATTTTGAAATTCTACTGGAATTTACATGCGTCCCACTACCGTGCACGGCACCTGTTAGAAAAGTGTGAAGGTTTCCTGTGCCGTCACGAGTCGTCACGTGTCCTTAACGCTGCTGGGATGCTGATAAACTTGAAGAAAATAACGATAAACTAATCATTTTTTTCTAATGTACGGCGTGCACAATAGATTTCTGAAACTCAAAATCAAATAGAAAAGTAGAAGTTTAGGTCACATTAAAGTTTGCGTTTTAAATTTTTGTCCCTTCAGATGCTGTCAATCATATGCTGTTTAATTGAATTTCAAAGAGCTGCGGGGAAAAAGTCCTTACTATAAATAGTTTATTTTACATATATGTTAAACAATGGTTTTAAGAAACGTAGGAGCGAGCTTAAACGTTTCCTCGAGTACAATTTCCACGCATTATCATTCACCACATTAAGTATGTACTGCTCGCTCAAGATTCTTGAGCGTGTCGAATTAACATGATTTTCAATGCTATAAAATTTATTTTCGTTCCCATTAGGCAACATTTCTCATGTCAGAACACATGCATACCCTTGAGCGCTTTTACTTGGTCTTGTGTTTATGTCTCACCAAGGTGACCCCGTTTGACTTTAGAATTGATCTGAGTTTTTGTTACCTAAACAATGGGCTAGAAAGTGCGGCTGTGACCAACTCGAAATTACGAGTGTTGCAGTTCACCAACGCGTGACCGTATCTCCGAGCCGACCCTAATGAGTGGGAATGAGCTCCCTAAGGTGGTGCTGATGATAACCTTGATTCGGGGGATCGAAAAAACATGCGCGGCAAATTGTGCGTAATTTTGTGAACGTATTTTCTGTTGTTAAGATCTCGCTGTAGCATAGTGGTTTGAAACTTCGCTAGCGGGTGTTATTGGGGTTATGTTTAGAATGTGCGTGCGAGCTAACTTGATAATTCGTCTAACATTAATTAATGCACAACTAACATTAATTCGTTTAATACAATGATAATTCACTGACAGTTGTGCAGTGTTTCAATATCGAATCACACTTAGCTTCATAACCACCTCAGGCGCTCTCGTAGACGGTTTAAAAAAGGTCTCGCTAATTGTTGCAGTGTAGTTGATGCACATTTTCTTTACTACGGAAATAAATGTATTTATATAAAGCGTTGTTTTGTGTGAGGCCGAAGAATGTTATCCCTCTAAGATTGGATGCGCTGTAAATTCACAGAATGAGGAACTTTTTTAGTGTTAAGGGTTGTTGCTGATAATTGCAATTGTGTGACTCTGACTAAAAATTATTTCCTCGTCTGAGCTCTAGTTTACAACCAATTTTAAAGATGTTTAATCTCATAGAAAGACTGTTCTTTTCGGTGAACGAGAAAATGAGAACTTTTGTTGATGAAGGTTGACATCGTCCGAGGGTCCTTCATTTCAAATACGGGAACAAGCTATTTCTGAAATGGTAGCTATTTTATTCGACAATGTCTAACATGAAACGCCCATTTTATGGTAATCGTAAATGATTTTTAATTTACCAGGGATTTCATTTTTATGAAAACCTTTTTCAGAATTAGTGAGGAAAGACTTTACCAGTTTCAAGTATTCGAGCGTCTCAATTCGCAGAAAAACATCTGACGGTCTCAATTCACTGATCCTTTTCGCTGTCTCTTTTCTTTCATCATAAAGGCTTGTAATACAATCACTATTGTCTTGGTGAAGCGTTTTGCACCACTTCAGTTCTTTCAGCTGCAAATTTCGAAACTGCTTTTCTTATCCATTTTAGTGTTTCCGTCTCGCCTCTCGCTTGCAGTGAAAGCGTCCTATTGAATCGACCTCCGTCGAGATCTACAATAGCGGTGTTGAAGCTACCGGCTGATGCGAGTGAGAAAAAGGTCGAGATACGTACAGTGTTGTACGTAGCGTAATGTCGTTGCACGCGGGGTTTATTAGCGTTGCGGAATAACCTCGCACGTAACCAAATCTTATTGTTGCACTTATGATAAGACGGTGTTCGGACACAGACGTATTGGTATCATTCACCACGTTATTTAGCACCAGTCGCCCGTGCGTGATTGATGAAGGTCGTAGTCAGCACGTCTGAAATCGCCTCATTCGTGGGGCTATACATGATCAGCGGTGCCAGTGCTAGAAATTTCATTGAGAAACTTTGTTTTCTGTAGTTTCATTAACATTGTTTCAGTTATGTCAAGTTCAAGTGCTAGTTTTCCTTCCTATTGATTCTTTTAGGCTTTCAAAAAGCGGGGTTTTTACATAATTTAAGTAGGGCGAATTTGGAAAATTACTTAACCTCAGCTATGCCTGTTACGCTAAATTACTTTGAATTTATTAAATGTTTTATTTGTCGCTGGACTTTTACTGTTTGTTAACATGGCGTTTATCCAATAAGTTCATATTCGTAGATATGGACGTCTTGGTTATACATACTGTGAAACATTCATTGATATTTGCGTAACGCTCTCGCATTTCTCGTTTCAACACCCAGTTTCAAATACTATGCAAATGAGTATGTACTACTTATCCATTCACCAGCACGAGCTAGGTAGCTGACTGGGTGAAATAGTTGTACTAAATGTCATTTACGTTAGAATTAAATTTGGTATTTTTCGTTGCTCATTAACACAATTCTACAAATAATTTAAGGATGCGCACTCGATTTAACGTTTTGTCTCATGTAAACTGTGTGCTGTTTCTTAAACTACGAGTTCATCGCTTGAACGGGAAATAGAGTTTGAAGAAATATCGAACAGATTTATATTCCTACTTAGATTATCATTATTAGTGCGTACCGAATCTGAAATTTTCATTATTGGCTTCATTTTTTAAACTTTAAAATTTCTGCTTGAAAATTCATAGTTTAAAGTTTGCTAAGTCAGAATTACATTAAAAAATAAAATGACTAGACTCGACGGAACTAGACACTTCATGTTACCAAAATAGTCAGAAGAAAAATGTTCTCAGCCAAAAATCGATAGTCCTACTTGAGCGCGAGACACCGCGGATATCAAGTTGTGCTTGAAGAAGTTAACGTTTGATATTCTTACAGGAGACGTGGAGCGTATATTTGACTGTTCGAAATACACGGATAGTTGAACAATGTTATAAAGTTGTAAGACCTTGGTTATATTATAGTACTTTGGATGTGGGTAGTTCAACTCTAATATCACACGTCCGAATGAAGATGCTGGGATGAGAATCACAGCGGCCTGAATAGGGCGTCCTGGTCTGGAATTACATGTTCAGTGATGACGGCTGGGTCTTCCATCTGACACGTCCAGTGGGAAGGGTTGGACTGGAAACATGCACGTTTTGTGATAATGGCTGGTACTGAAATGACTCATGCCCAGTGATAAGGGCTGGTATTTCAAACCAACACCTTGTCCAATGATATGGGCTAGGGTTGAAGTCCCACCTGTCCAGTGATGATGGCTGGGACTTCAATCACGGCGGTCTGTTGGGTGAGGGAGAAGAGGTTGGAGTCTCCGGAGCAGTGAAATATTCAAAACAGGAACCACTCCCATGTAGGGGGNGCAGTGAAATATTCAAAACAGGAAGCACGCCCATGTAGGGAGGGTGGTGGGACTAAACACGTAGGAATAAAGTAGAAAAAGTCACCATCAAATATTTGAAATATTTGCTTGCCACAAGTAATATACGTTTGACACAGTACTACAGTCAAGTGTGAACTGACCGATGTTGAATTAGACTCAGGAGAGACATTTTTTGTGGGCCCAAATAAGCTGCTGGGTATCCACCAGAGCCTCACCTGGTCTATGCCAGGAGCCAAAGCAGACGAGCCATGCCTACTGGCTAGAGAGAAGGGCGCGAGAGGGGCGTTGCGAGATGAGGGGCCGGCGACCCCGTGAGGGGTGCTGGCAGGGGCGTGGCTCTGCCCCCTCAGCCGCCCAGTCCCCACAAACTGCATTGCGTTGAAATTTCCTGCATGCTTGGGCATCGTGCTCCTGATCGGCTGGCTAAGCTTCATGTCCTCGCGTTGAGGAACTCGAGGTGACAATGTGAGGCTTGAAGTGACAATGTTAGGGTTAGAGTTTGTGAAGTGTGAGAACTTGTCAGGGAATAAAAGTTTCATTTCCTGCTTGCTTGGGCATCGTCCTCCACGCCTCGTCAATCGACATGCTGAGATTGATTGACCTGAGTAAGGTGAAGGTGACGATGTTTCACCGAAAATTCTGCGAGATCGGAGAATTTTTGGAGAAGAAATGAGTTCTGTTTTTTGCGTGCATGGGCATCAGGCTCGAAACGTCGTCAAGTGTCGCGCTAAATTTTAGGTTCTAATCATTCGAGCGGTCATTATTTCTCTTAAATTTTGATTGCTCAGTATTCTGTAATACGTGGGAAAGTTCTTCGGCAAAAAATATGTTCGAGTCGTGGTGTAATATGACTTTTTTTAGAGTGTTGATTTTCAGTTGAATTTGTCGTTGAGAGAATGCGTAAAACTTTTGTTTCTTTTCCGATGATTGATTTGAAATGTCTGGTTTTTAGGAGAGAAACTATTATTGTAACTTTCAAGTTGAATTTTCAATTTTTTTCTGAAACACGTGGAATGGTAACTAGCTTTAACAAGGAGTCGAACGCATTCAGTTCAGACCTGTCGGTTATGGGGGTCAAATTCCAGATGATCATCATAGTTCGCGGCTTTTTATATTTAGCAAAAGTTGAATGCGTTACCATTTTTTTTCACGCGTAACTAGAGATGTAACATAATTAGAGACTCTCAGGCGCTGTTGTTATTGCAACTGCGACATGAAATCTAAGAAGAAATAAGTCAGAGGATGTTGGCACGTTGAAGTTTGAGCGCGTTTGAGATGGCCAATAAGACCAGCTCCAAGGTTAGTCATGCCTTGTGCTAAAATATAAATCGAGTTATCTCTGAAAAATCTACTCATTTTACTGATCGTAGGTAAGGACCATGAGTAATTCTTACTCAAACTAAATTTTAATTGATAGTGTGTACTTTCGAAATGATTTCGATGAAGAAATGTAGAGTCGGAACTATCGAAAACGTTTTTTTATCCTTTGGGCTCCATGGCACTCTGGTTAACGTGACAGTCTCACAGCTGGTCAGTCAGGGTTCGATTCTCGGCTCAGGCACTGATTTTCACGTGGCCACGGAGTGCTTCTCTTGGAAAAGGAGGCTTAAACCTCGCATCCCTTAGCGTCAGTAGTTATAGGGCATTGAAAATCCAACGGTACAACGTGTTGGAATTAATGAAGGTACTTTTTCTAGACAATTGCGTGGGCCTTGTGATGCAACCAATGAGACACGCAGGGGCAAACTAGAAGTGCCGTGTGTGGACCAATGAAGACCAGAGGGTAAAGGCTGGGCGTGGTGAGATGCCCGGGAGCCGAGGGAAGGTGAGGGCCGAAGCAAGGCGTGGTCCGACACCGAGGGTCCCATGGAGGGCGCGGCTCCCCTCAGTTCCTCTCTACCTCGTCTGACGGGCGAACCTGTGGATCCGTACCTGCTGGTTCCGAATTCTGTGCGATATTGTGGGAAATACCTTGGCGGATGACGGTTCTGTAATTTCTTGTTGTGAAATCTGCTGTGTTGTCCTATGTGATAAATTGTTAACAGTGGTCGTTAAATGTTGTGCTATGCCGGAAAATATCGTTTTTTGTTAATTTTCATTGTGACGGTTCTGACAAATATTCTCGCGTGCAACACGAATAATTATAATGTACTGAAGTTATGTAAAGCCTACACGATTTTCCAGGTGTAAATGATGCAGGTACGCAAGGTTGTAATTATTTGGATCTAATAATATAATTACGAACGCACTAAGCTAATATAGCCATACATTTGCACTTATGGGGATCCCCAGCTTGTGGTATGTCATGATCATCTCACTCTCACTGTTGGCGAGAAATGTAGCGTTTTGTAGATTTATTAAAGCTTATACGCAGTTTCTTTTCAATCTTTTAAGCTATTCAGTTTTTATTTTAACTAAGATAGATGTAGAGCTCGGTGTTCCATGCTCTACATATATGAAGAAGGGGAAAGATTGGATTCCGTTTCCTCTGCGGAGCGATGTCGTGTGTCACCGTGGGTGTAGACGGTTTAATACCACTTTTTACGGTGAGACGTAACGTCATCTGCACACACGCGTTGCTGAGCACAAAGGAATATCGTCGCATGCTGGTCACCTTCTTGTTTCTCTACCTAACAACAGTATCCGAGATCATGCAATAGAATCACACCGTCCCGTACTTAGGAAGAAGTTCAAAGTTATAGCTTCATCAACCATAGCAGATTTGAAACTGGTAGGAAGTATTTCAATCCACAAGCTTTTTTCATCCCTCAACGATCAGGATAGCTCGTCTCACTCACAATTCTACGCTAACTAGTTTAATGCAGATATTGTTTTTTTCGCTACTGTGTCCCCATTGCAAAGCTTTAGAAACGTAGTAATTGTGTCCTTTTAACATGCACTTTTTCGATCTTATTCCAGACTACTGAAGATGAGCAGAAAAATGCTCGAAAACTCTGGTTTTTAATAATTTGCTTCAGAAACGGTATGTTTTCTTTAGCCTTTCTATTAACTTTTAAAATAAATTACGTTTTCCTAAAACTAAGTCCATCCGTGAGATTATAATTGTCATACCACGTTCCGGATATTAAGAATAATTCGTAAAGCTCTTTTCTGCGACCGGTGTCTGAATTGGTTTAATTTCAGCCTTCATATCTACAGGGCTTACACAATTTGCTTTGAATGCATCACACGTACCCACACCAGTTCTACCCGGTGTATGCAGATTCGCAGCATGGGAACATTTGCTGATCAAATCTTGGTCCATTCTCCTGAAAAACTATCAATCTCTTGCATCAGTAAATGCAAGGGTAAAAATCTCCTTCTTATTCTGCTCGGAAATTCTCTATAATGCATCCATTGTTATATTCCGATACTCCTCGATCTAAAATTGTCATCCGCGGCAGTGTGTGTGGGCGCATCATTTTGTGAAAACCGTGTTTGGTTGCCGCAAGGTGCTGATATCATCGACGAGAGGATCGAGATATCTTGTCGCCAGTAATCCATCGATTCAAGATGAAAATAAACTTGGGGAAATTCTATGAAACAGATTCACAAATTTTGGTCTAGGCAGCAGTTACTAGGCCATCACAGCGCTATTTTCGTTCATCTGCTTCTCTTTTTTTGCGAGTAGAGTGCTTTTGGGGTTATTGTTTTACACCACAAACGAGTTGGGAATTTCACTGTCCTTAATTCGTACAGCAGTTTTGTTTTCTTGCAAATATTGCCGCTAAACGAGAAAATAGAATAAATACTCTTTGGTCACCCGATAAGTAATTATTTTCACTATCTGATTAGTCCACTTCGAAGTAAAGTGTTTACATTGAGATTTATAGAATTTTTAGAGCATTTGGTCTGTGTATATGTATTACAGGATAAGATCAATTAGCCTATGGTGCTTTAGTATTTTATGCTTCCTACTGGGAAAGGAAAGTTTGAATGAGTTTTACCAAGTATTTGTGTACTATACATTAACACTATACATTAGTATTATATATTAGTTCTATACATTAGTTCTATACATTAATACTATACATTGGTACTATTCAGTAGTACTATACATTAGTAATTGCCTAAAACTGGCCCTTACAGGCATCAATTCATTTCATGATTTGATGCACGGAGGTACAAGTATTTTAATGAAACTCTAAGGATATTTCACTCCCAGGTTAAAGCTACGCAAGACGAGAGAAACACTGACCTGATGAGATGACATCTAGCCAGGCGAGTCGTTCAGGAAATGACCTTAGTGTTTCTCTTTTCCGACCATAAAACTTTTGTTCGTCAAGAATTTGAATACTTTTTTAGCCTACATTCGCTGATATTTTATAGCGTTAAAAAATTACTCATTTGTGAGGCTCGATTGTGTTGTAAAAAAGGTACGTAATAGGCTGGTCATTTGGTGGTTTTCTCGCTATTGAAGCACGTAGTACATTTTTTTAATCAATTTTGGTGCTGAGCTTTGCTTTGGCAAGCAGGAGCTCTTGCTCAGATGCTATGGTTTACAGAGGGTGCAGTAGAATGATCTGACAGATCTGTTTCTTAAACAAAGCAAAATTGCCTATAGAATGAACAAATAACTCTCATTTTATAAATGTATCTTTAATGTGATATTGTTTTGTTTTCGTGTTAGGTGGAAAATTATTTCGGTCGTACTTTGTTATTTCACTTTTGAGAAATTATGAAACCATCAAAGGAGTCACGTCATTTTGTTCCACTCGGCATACTTAAGTACAATATGAGAAGCGTGCTGACACACCGTCCTAACGTGGTCATCAGCTATAGACCTCGGGAAATTGGCGGCCGAAAAACGTCTCCTCTGAGAAATGCATATGATTCACGCAACGGCTCCTGTCCTGATGCAGTGAGTTGGAACGATGGATTAAAGTTGAACCTTGCGTTGTTGTCATCGATTGACGTGCATCAAAAGTAGGCTATATGCTATTTTTTCTGTAGTTTGAGGAAACGTAGGATAGTGGTAGCCATTTCAGGTAATGCTGTGAAAGATTTCTGTCCTCCCAATTATAATTATCGCTAGATATAATTATGCTTTGCATACATTCAGACACCATGCTCATTGGTGCTGATTGTCATGTTGATAATTCCGTCCGTGACACAATTTCCATTATAGTCGAGAACTTTCTACATTGCATCATGACGATCTGTACAGTAGTCACATGTGATAATTGTAATTTTTTCCGGTAACAAAATAGAAATGTAGTAACTGAGGCATAAAATCCTGCTAGTGACAAATTGGGCTATTCAAAAGGTGTATATAGTGCTCAGTTTATGATGCGACGAATGTTTTCTCAAATTCTATCCATTTAATGAAAAACGCTCGTAATTTCACAAAAAATAATTCTTTACTTCGTAAGCCACGATTGTACTTACAGATTATGTGAATATTACTTCATGAGAATAATTTATTTCTTATCGTGATTATGTTGCATTTTCGTGCGAGGAAAATACAGACACGTAACACACCGAAGTTTTCCTCACTCCGTACAATGGTGTTTTGCATCGTGAATGATTATTTTTTATCCAAGCTCATGATTTTTCTTCAGAAGACGTGAATGACGAATAGAATAGTTTTGGTGGGTTTCAAAACATAAACGAAACACAACTGTTGTGACGTTATAATTGCCAACGCCACGCATCATATAGCAATGACAGTTTCATATAGCAATGGCAGCTTCATATAGCAATGGCAGTTTCATCCCTACGTACAAGTCACGCTGTTTGCCCACCAGTGGTTAGTTGAGCTTCTTTTTAAGGGTACTTTTCCTCCTGGGCCGAGGAGATAGGCAATAGGTTTGTCTTTTATAAGCATTGGGGGTTGGCGTCCCCAAATGACACTTAGGTTACCTCAGCTGCAGATGGTTTTCAGGAATTCTATCTTTCGTGCCCACTTACCTTCTCTCAATTTTCACTCCCTATCTATTTCTTTTTATCTTTTCTTCCTCTTCCTACTTAACTTGCTGTGCGTAGGTGCAAGGGGTCCTGTGTGGAGACACACCTTGTGTATAGAATCTCCGTTCTCTCGAGTCCCTTAATGGTCCCCTGAGCTAGAACCCCATGGGGCTAGGAGCTTCAAACTAATGATGATACTGTTAAAGTCTTCGTTCTATGACCTGAAAAATTCGACATAGCTATCGGCAAAGAGTGTGGTAAGTGAACACCTGAGGGGCGACTTATGTCTTTAGTTCGAACATGACGTTCACAGGCTGTCAAACGAGGGCGTGCCCCACAGGATGTTCAGTATCCTTTGTAGAGCATATTATTGTGGCAAGCTTACACTCTGTTAACTAAACTGGTAACACACTAGACTAAGCTGGTTAGCTAAACTGGTACTGTTAACTGGCGATAAACTGCGAGGGATAATCTTTCCCCGAATCGAGTTATCCGGTGGATGTTGTTTTCTCTGCATCCGGCCGTCATGTCGATGTTCGAGCGCTTGTGCAACATATTCTCATCTGGTTGTGTGCTCGCACACTGGCTCATCCTATCATAATGCAAATGCGACGTCTAATTTAAGGGATTTTAATTAAAGGGACGTCAAATTTGAGAAAAAATTGATTCACCTTTGATTCTGATTGGAACGTCTAGTTAGTGATGAAAATTGAAATTAATTAAAAAAAAATCTCCTGGGTTAGGAAAAATATGAGTTTAAATGGCCATCTCGTTTTTTTTTAATTAGGACAAGCTGCTTAACTGGACTCCTCCAACTCGTTCCAATTAGGAGCATTACATGTGCATTGTTAGATGTTAAAATCGTCCTTGATTTACGAGCAAAATTCACAGCAGTCTCTTTAATGTCACATTCAAAAGTTTCTACCTTATTCGTCGTGGTTTCCGTGGCCGTAGTTGTAGAAATCAAGCTTTCAGTATCGTTGATCTCTTCGGAATTATTTATTTCAATACTATTATTGCACAGCCTCAGACTCCACTCCCGAGTACGCAAGCACGAGTCTAGTGTGTATAGCATTTTTTTTCAAGGTGGTGTTGCTCGCTGAAAATTGAATAGACTACAGTGAAGAGAGTTACTTTGATCGTGTACAATATTATCTACTTTCATACGTGCATATAAAAGCATTTGTAGCCAACTCTAATACCATCATGTTCATTTCTTTTTCATTCCGGGGTAAGAAATGAGTTCCTCCTTTTCCTTGTTCTCCCACAGCCCTGCCGCTCTCCTTCCCTACAATCCAGCACTATTGATTATCTCGCTCGGCTTGTTCCTGCCGCCGCTTTTATAATAAACCCCCACAGGTAGCCCCAATCTCTCCCCCCTCTCCTCCTCCCTTCCCTTCGTGCCCCACCCTGGCCCTCCTATGCCGTCAGGTACCTTCTCCTCTCGGCGTCTTTACTTTACTGCTTTATCCTTGCTTCTGTACCCTCTTTTGTGCTGATATGAGGCTTGTGAGGGTAATTTAGGTGCCCTGGTGATGAGTAGCTCCATGTCTCATTGCTCCAGCTCTTTGCGGCGAACTTTCTTCTCGTCACTGTCGCTCTCTTCGTACTGCAGGTAGGCCTCTCTTTTTAGGATTACGCAACACTTTACTCTTCGTATGGCAGGTAAGCGTCTCTTTTTACGATTACGCAACACTTTACTCTTCGTATGGCAGGTAAGCCTCTCTTTTTACGATTACGCAGCACTTTACTCTTCGTATGGCAGGTAGGCCTCTCTTTTTACGATTACGCAACACTTTACTGTTCGCACAACAGGTGCACTTGCCACGTATACCTGGAGCACTTTAAAAATTGACAGACCAATTGCAGCGCATTGGAGAAAGTAATGATTGGACGTCCCTCACAGGATGTTCATAGCACGGTACTCTTCCTTCGTGCTGCATGCACACCTGCCTTCAGGCCTGTGTCCTACTGGTCGCTTCTCACCTGCGCTGCGAGTTGATATCTTTTTCAACGCCCGTGTCTATCTCATCGCTTTGCCCTCTGTTACTTGATGGCCTCCTCTCGTTAGCATCCCGCACCTGCATCTCAAGGGGCAGCTTCCGCAGGTGCATCTCAAGCGTTTCCAAGGGGCAGTATTTTTGTAGTGGTATACCTGGTGGTTACAGTGGTAGTGGTGTACCTGGTGGTTACAGTGGTAGTGGTATACCTGGTGGTTA
>VOMN01059022.1:0-10071 GCA_014899125.1 Orchestia grillus | reverse complement strand
AAACGGTCTCATTCAACAGCTCGCGGATATGCAAAGGCACACCGTGCATGCAAAGCGGCGGCACACCAGTGTGGCCTGAGCGTGAAGGCTCAAACATCTCCAAGGTATCCAAGGTAAATATATGCAAACCAGTACACATGAAGAGTGTTCCCAGGAAGAGTACTGTATCATAAATGGCTGTGTTGTGTTATTTTACAATCAAGAAAGATAAAATTTTCCTTCCAGTATTCCTCACCCCGCGGATGCTGCGAACTATGAGGGTCGATTTTCTCTAAATCCCAGGGCATTCATTGCAAATAAATTCTAAAGTTTTCACGAGAGTTAACAAAAAGTAAAGACTGTGAAAACATACTTTTAAAAATGACACCCACTGTAAAACAGTGACCTACAACCCGTTCAATTTTCAGTAACCCTTATGAGCGGAGCACTTCAAATGCAGCCAGCCGGTACTGATCTGCCAAATTTGCAAGTCCATTAGCGCCGTGGGACGCTGCGTCGCAAATATCAATTAAGCCTAGACACGATCGGTGACAGGGGCAAGCCCTGGGAAAGCTTGAGAGCCCTCGAAACGGCGAGTGTTTCGCTATGATGACCTCCCAAATCGTGTAACTGGCGTACCCTAATTATGCTGTAAATGGCACCGATATTCAGGAAAACCAAGCCTTGCCTCGTGCATTGACTAGAGAAATAGTCGTGTAAGCAATGAACAGTGAAATCGTTGTATGAATCGGTACCAGACAGCGTCAAGTTTCCGCCTGCAGCGAGGGTGCTTGGGTTACTGCTCATCAATACTGAGTGCCGGCCTGGAATGGACTCAACTCGTTTTTGTGCGGTTATGAGCAATGCGGACAGAAGATAAACTTTGTTGGCGTATTGTGAAATCTTCTTGGCCTTTCTTCGGGTTTGCCGTAATCGTAAAGTACAAGTAATGCTGGATTCATATCGGAAAGGATGTTCATACTTCATGTGAAATATAATTTGCAACAAGTGGGCATATGCGACATGTGAATGGTCAGAACCTTGTTTACCAGACATCCAAATTTCACGTGGTAATCGACTCGTTATTAGAGTTGTTGGGACGTCAAACTCAGGAAGCCGTCGTGCACTCATCGACGTCAGATGTTTGCAGCTGACGTTCCAGGCAAGAGAAAACAGTAAAATTTTTACTATTTTTCACTACTATTTTTCGTAAAGTAGAGTAGTCAAACAACTTTCAGATTACTGCAGCCCTATGATTACACGATAAACGTTCTACGGCAGTTTTTTCTCCGTGGTACGACCATGCACCGTTGGGTATCAAAGAGTACTATAAGTTAGTAATAACCTTTCAATTTTGACAATGGTCAAGCACATATGATCTATATAGTGTTCAAATGATCTAATAAAACTACTGTAGAGTAGGGCAAGAAGTTCGTTTAAATTCACGTAAAATGTAAAATGAACAAGAAAGGAACCATATATGAAGTGCAGCACGCGGGCTTCGCTGTCAGAAGGTTTAGGCCGTGGGTAATTACAAGTGTTTGAGTGAAAGTTGGGTACCTTTCTCTTTTGTCAATGTGTCCTAAAAAAGGTACGCATCATTTTGAAGGTTACTTGCTAGCCATCACATTTGAGCGAAATAATAATTTCCACTAAAACGAGGATTTTGAATCACAAGCAAAATTTCAGTCCCAAATTATCGACATATCGACAAATTATCGAGTATGGTGCAAGTTTCTGTCCTTTCTCTCTGTCAAGTTCTATTGTGAAAATCCGCGTCATATCTCTAAACTGTGACGCGCTTATCGTTTTAACAACGCAGCGTTCTAGTTTCTCGACGAAACGAATTTTTCTTTTCGCGTAGGAGAAATAGATCTAAGCTCGCATCCAAATTTTATTGCTATCGAGAGAATTTCGGGAGAAAATCAAGTTAATCACACCATCACTTTCCACCTAGCTTGTGAATTTTTTATTAACACACGTATGGGGAATAGAAACTTTCTTTGTTTGCTAACCTAAGACTTTCAGAAATTGTTGCATCCAAGAGTTCTTCTTTTGTCCTATTGCAAGGCATAAACTCAATGGATAATAAGATTAAAATTACCTTTCAGACTATGAAGAAGATCACCCAGCCCTCAGTTTCAATATATCGGTAAATAAACATTGGAAATAACAATTTTTGAAAGCACGGATGTACTTCATTAATCATGTAACTTGCAGGGAATACTCGTAACATCCTACTCTGTGATCTGTACTGGCTTGTTCATGGACCAAAGGCTGAGAACACGAATGAAACTCCTGCAGAGTGTGCTGGCAACAGGCTGTCGTGATCACGGGAAATTGACTGCCAATCATATCTCAATGTCAAATCAACAAAAATCCAATACAGCAAAGCGGGTTCTCTCTGAATGCTGAAATATCAAGGGCCAGTCAACGAGTGATTGGCATTTCGACGTCGTTCCAAGTTTTCATGTCCTAACTTGGGTACTTCAGAAAAGCGTTCTTACATTGGGCTTGTAGGGAATAATGCGAAACGAGTCATAAACATCAGTAATAATTCAGTACGGCCAGTAAACAGAGTTCGGACCACTTGAAAATAACCCTTTACTTCTGCCGAATGTTAATGTTTAAACCTGAACGAACTTATCATGTCGTTAATTTACAGGTTGTGTAACAAACTTGAAAGCCCAAAACTAAATAGACATAAAAACAAAACATTGATATAATATATCATCCTTGCTTTTAAAACTTTCGTCATTTTTTCTTTCCATCCTAACTTTATGATCATTTCTCCTCAGTCATCCCTAATGCAAGCGATGACTCCTGGTGCTCAGGACGTCACTTTTTGAAGAGGGACCGTGCCAGCAGCCTCATGGTTGCCTCATCGCAGACACTGCTGCGCTCGAAACGTGCTCAGTAATGGAATGATCCATCGCATCGCAACACCTTTCAGCCATCGGCCAAGTTGCCAAAGTAAAAGAAAGAGTATTGAATACTATTAATGAGTCCACGTAAAATTCAATATCATAATATTTGTGGGCTTGCTTCGAAAGTTTCCCACTCTGCAGGTGCGAGGTGAAATAGAATACTCTAGCTTCATCCATCTTCGCAAAGTCCGTAACAAATTTGGCTGTATTTCATTTCGTATATTTTTCCGGCCTACGGAGCTTAAAAAATTTGATCAATTACCGACCCTGCAGCCATTTTACGTTAACTAGTAGTGCTGATTCTTTGTCAGTTGAAACATGCTAATTTAGTCTCATTATATTTGAATTCACATGTTTTTTTACTTTAGAAACGATGGATAAGATTTAATTGGTGGTATTTAGGCAAGGCATTTTAATAATGTACAGATCAGTTATAAAAACGGATCGTGTTTTGAAAGCCTATAACTCTTTTCTTTTGTTCACAGATTTTAATATTATTTTTGTAGTTTGATGCAGAAAAGTGTCCATAATCGTTATATGAAACGTCAAATTTTAANATTACTAAATCATGAAACTGAATTAAGTAAATATTATTTATACATAAATAAATTGTATTAAAATCGATTAAATTATTTCCTTAAAAAATTAATTCTAGTCCATACCTAATTAAATTTTTGCAATGTTTCATGCAAGACGCTTTTCGAAGATGTTATTCTTTCAGGAAAGACTCCCGCGAATCCATCTTTTTCTCCAGTTTGTAACTTACCTTTCGGGTGCTGCAAGTTACGATGAGCACTCATAACCCTTTTTAATCGGCATTTTAACGAATCAAGTCGATCGAAATTAAAAGTTATTTTTTCATGTAAAATGACTAATCATTTGAAATAAAACCAACAAAAAAAGTTTTCAAGCATTCGTTTAAAAAGAACAATTTGACTCTTTTTCGTGCATTTAAAACTGTTGGGGAAATCCCGAAAATTACGCGAATGTAATTTCGAGACGTAACTTTCTGGAGGTGCGCACCGTGAGCGGTATGCGAAGATTCCATACACTCTTTAAGTACTTTTCTTCGAACATTCCAAATCGCGGCCAGCATCGTAAATGAAGGGGTCATATGTATCATCTCACCACTCTTCTGACAAGTTTCCTAACCATTTTGTAAGTACTCGTATGTGTAACCTTATTGACGAGTTTCCTAACTATTTTGTGCGTATGTGTAACCTTGTTCTGTAGATTCTTCAAAAGCGGAGCATCCTCGCGAGATCTGACGTTGCTCATCATCTGAATGACGCAGGAAGAGGGTCGTAATTCACACAAACTGGAGACCGTCAGGGTTTTTGGCAGACAGCAGCTGTGACGAACGATGGCTCATCCAGTGACCGACACGAGGCCGTCTGCTTTCGTTGGACCTGAGAGAACTCTAATGAAGATCCTGAGCTTCAGTTGGCCCCGAAAAAAGAAGCTCCGAGTGCGATGTTCTTGATGGAAGTAGTGCTAGGCAGTAAAATTTAAAGAACGATCGTAAAGTTTTCTTACCATGTTTTTGTTTTATTTTCCTATCCGAACTCGAAACCGTCCGATTGTTGGGTAAAGTTTTGAAAAGCTCATTCTATTAAACCTAGTCATCTGCTTGAAGGAGAACCGTCATAATAATAATACGAGATGAATCGAAGTATCATTGGACTCACTTTTATTCCTTACTGAGCAGTGAAATCTACATTGTAGAAGTAGTTGTTTGCATAGCATAAACATTTTAAACTGTTCAAACAGCAAGACTATATGTGTTCACAAACACTGCAAAACCCTCATCTAGAGGTTCAAGCTTTTGCGTAGAGATACTGCGCCAACGGCCTCATTCTCCCGATATTACTTTGCTGTACCTAATTTCTATCGCTTCGGCAGCCTATGCACGCAATTATCTCTGCGAAAAGCTCCTGTATTTTGAAAACTGAGTAAAAAAAGAGATCACATTGATCCATAAAAAAAGAACTTCATAAGTGAGGCATGAGAAAACATGTGTACACGTGGACAAATATGTTCCAAAACAGACATATAAAGTTGAATTTTAAATTTTATTTATGTAACTAATAATAATATCCTCATGATATCTCAAAAATAATATCGCGTTTAAAATATTCTCAATATTTCACTGAATGTATGAATACAAAAAAATTCAGCCAAATGTATAAATAACAGTATGCAGTAGCAGGTTGTACCAATTTCATTTACGAGCATAGTCGTTTCATTCCAGATAACCATTCATGGATCAAATGACTCTCAAAACAGTTCAACATAAACTTCAGGGAAACCACAACGTTGATAACATGACTTTTTCGTGTAAAAACGACGATGTTTACGCGACCACTATCGTCTGAGATGTTTCCCTGAATATTCTTCATTCTAGTTCTGCTGGTAAACTAAATCTCGGTAAATTCGACCTCTTTCGCTGTGCTCTATTGATGAGTCCTCTGTGAGACGAGTGGAAGATTAAGGGATGCTAACATCTGCAGACGTCCATTAATTGGTGATCCAGCTTGTATGTTTGTTTGCATCAATAAGTATCACAAATATGCAAGGTAGAAAGTAGTATTATGCTTAGTTTCAACCAATATAAAAGTATAATACACAGATGATAACATGTAACTCCTATGTGCTTAAAAACTTTCTTGCGTTACGATTTTTAAAGTTTGAGTGGAATTTGTCCACGGAGTCGTCTTGAATCACAGTCACATCTTCCAAAATTTATTTTTAAGTCTTGAATGACATGAAAATTGAAGTTTGCTAATTACATGTTTGAAGTTTGATAATGAAGTTTGCTTCAGAAGCTTTGAGTCGTCATCAAGCCATCAAGCAGACAAACTACACTCATTAGATTACGTTGTGAAGGAGACAGACGTTATTAGGCAATGTTGAGCCTCAGCCATTAAAGTTTAAGGGTAAAGAATTACTTGCAGCTCCTTGAACCACAATAATTTCAAAGTCGTGTCATAGACTCTTTATGAATGTACCTCACTGAATTAATATTCATTTTTTTCTCACGGCTGCCCTTCATTTGACTGGCATGGTTGATGCTCATTAGCTTTAACTGGCAACTTTATATTCATCATCACATCATGTATTCATATCGTATCATTCATTTTCCTAACTGCAAGGTCTCTCCATTCATCTCACGTCGTACTCTCCGTTCATCACACAGATGAAATCACCAGCCGTTCTTTGTATTTCAAGAAACAGCGACAATACATAAGTAATATTTCAACATCACACGCATTAAATTACGATGATGAAGGCAAGCCATGCAGCAAGCGTTTAGCTCGAGAATTCCCTTTAGTCTTTTAAAGTTGCGACTTGTCATTGTACGCTAATGAGGGATTAATTATACCTCGCTTCTTGTCCGCATTAGACAACTTCACAATGATAATTAGCTCAATTAAACTCCCTGTCAGAGGGATAAGTATTTAATACGTCCAAATTAAGACGCACAACTTCCATATCAAACTGCCATAAGTTTGTTTCTTTGCCAGCACATGTTTATGTTAGACATTGACGTACACCGTACTAAAACATTCATTTCTTTATACCTTCACAATTCAGTCTAACAGTGTCACACATGAATTACAGAGTTATCAAAGCATATCAATGGATGAATCGCGTAAGAACTTCCGTATCATCACTTATTTCAGCCACAGTAAAAGACTCCAATTTTAAAAAATCTCACAAGCGAGCCAGCGGACGGAACTCCCTCAAAACTTGAGTTTATAAAGTTAGAAATATTATTCTGCAAGACCGACGTGATGAAGAAAGTGAGACTTGGGCCTCTTTTACATGATTTTTATTTAGTGTTTCAAATTTTGGCTCATTCTCAACAAAGGTGTAAGGAAAGAGAAAAATTGAGAGAATGCTTTTCTCAGATATTGATCTCAGACAAATGTTATCATTATCTATTCGAGCATTAGGGCTTGAATATATCCATGCTAAGTAGAAATTGCAATCACAGAATTTATTCACGTGAATGTGGTTCTGAATTATACACATAAGATTCCTCACTTCAACTATAAGCTATATTTTATTGTAGATATTCAAGTATCCCCAAATTTCATAAGAGATAAGCGTGGCTATTTTGTGCAAGGAGTCCTGAAAAATTGATCTATGCTTATTTTCAGGGAGAAATGATCGATACTTATTTGCCAATGAGCGCAAACCAATCTATCATACAAATCAAATTGGGTCAAAGCTTATAGTGCTGTTCAGGCGCATTGCTTCAACCTATTGATACAAATGAGTGCGTAAGTGTGGTCAATGATTGGGTCCATCAATGGGTGCGTATAAGGCTCTGCACTTTCAAACTAAACGTATGCTTCTTCTATTCTTTTCCTCGATGTACTCAAAGGGGGCCTTTTTCTTTCCCTTACTTCGGTATTTTGTAATTTTTTCACTAACAACATTTTCCAATTTAAGATGTTTCTTATTACGTTGCTTGTTTTGTTTTACGAGATAAATTTATCGTAGCTGATGAGAATTTTAGCCATTTCGAAGTGGATGATGTTAAGATCCCCTCCCCCTCCCCCCTGTTCTCTAGTTCAATTAAATCATTCTCGATTACGTCTGAATGAAGTCTCTCGAAAAAGAGCCTCAATATACAGGAACAAGAGTCCCCACTGATAAATTTTAGAAAATAAACCTCTGTGAACATCGGAAAAGTATTGACTTGAGTCAAATGTGAGCGGAGTGTGAATTATTGCATTCGGGAGAGTCGATTTTAATCACAGTTTGAGCTGCATGCCAACTTTTTTCAATAAATGGTGATAGGTAAAGAGGGAAGACCACTTGGAACTTCAGAACTCGATCATTACACGCTCTGCTGAGGGTTGAGAATTAGAAGTTTTAGATAGATGGTTGATACAGTGACGTTTACCGTAGATTGCTAACAAAAATATAGAAACGTCTTTCCCAATTTAAATCCTTTGCCAGAGCATCTGTACCTCTAATCATATATAATTTAGGTCGCACAGACGCATATATCGCCACCGGATAGTTGGTTATCGACGGGGAGTAAAACAGACGGGGTGTGGACCAGTCCTGCGTGGGTATCCTCTGCCTGACATACGTACTGCAGGAACATACTTCTGCCGTTGTGTGACTCCCTGGGGTAATCATAATTGATAGTAGACATACCTGCTACTTAGAAGCTCCTCCAATCGGTCCTTTACGTTAAAAGAAACATATTCATAAGCTCAGTGCTATAAAATGAATAGAGATCCACAGATGTACAAATACATATGTTTAGAGAAGGGCCTATTGTGCTGTATATTTTTTTCAGTCAGATAAATTAACTTTAATTTTTAAAATTGGATTTTTGCTAACAGTACCCAAGACGATTTCCGCAACAATTGTTCCCGTTTCTTGAGTCTCATTTTTGGGGTTTGATTCAGTTCCTTACATAATTACCTTCATCAATAATCAGGTCGCATTAGCTTTTTATCTGTCATCAACAGGCCTACGGGATAAGCTAATAGTTTTATTTTATTATTTTCTTACGCACTACGTCTTCTCGAGCAGTTGCTTATGCGCGTGTTGCAAACTTCCGCCACGTCAGATGTCAAATATACACCCTCAGTTGTTCCATTTCAAGAATTAAATTTGCTTTAAATTATGATTACGTAAAATATATGATTGGTGCAATACTTACCAGGAAATCCCGTCTAACTTTTTTGCCGCCCAAAAAAATAAGTACAAATTCTTGTGTGGCCTAAATTATAAATAAGTTTGGATGCTCCGGCAAAGAAAGGATGTGATCTAATTGAACAGAATATTTTTAACGTTTACAATGTTATGAGTTTGACAAGCATCGTTGTACAAGCATATGGATCTAAAAAAAACACAATTTACCCAACACAAACAGAATATGAATTCAACTTATCTGAACAATAATTTGAACTTTTCTGCCATTAGATAATGTTATTGATTACTTAATGTTTCCATAAAATTTGAAGGGTAGTTCTTTGGGATATACTGAGTGAACACTGAATTATCATGCAAGTAATATATCGGCAACAAAATAAATGTTCAACTATGACAGGTCAACTTTTTTCCAATTAACTTCCTTTCTATCTGCCTTATCTCGTCCCTAATTCCACTTAAGCACTGTACTCTCTAGATACTCCAATGCTAACATTGAGTTACTTCTCATAAGCTCAAAGTTTCATTAGAAAAATATTTCCCTGGTGACATTTCAGGCGTTTACAACAGGTCTATTTCAATCAACCTAAGTCCCACACATTTCAGCGTCTGTATTGCAGACACGTAGGTGTGTTTTATAAGCCAATAATATTACAAAATTATTTCGAAGAGCTGCAAAATCTGATAAAAATACTCGAAGTAATAGTGAAGTAATCAGGTTATTTACATAAATCGAATTCAGAAGCCTCGACGCGGAATTTCTTATTTTTTGTGTTTCAATCTCGAGAAATATCAATTTTCTACGCGTTGTTTTTTATGCTTAATCCAGTAATGCAAAAAGTTTGTTCCCCGAAACATTCTGTTGACTTTTTAAAAACTTGTCGGTCATTTGCATCAGAAATAAAATTGGCAGAGAAATTGCAGTCCACTCGCAGAAATAAATAAGATTCTGCAATAGTTTAGAAGTCGTGTGGCCCCGAAGGATTAGGTAAATAATATGTTAGCTTAATGGCATTGTAAAATTTTATTCATATTTTATTTCCACATAAAAATATATAAGCCCTTTTTAGTGAATAGTCATTAACTTTTGTTAGTGCAGTTTTTATTGGAATTTTTCGCCATAAAGTGTGTAGAAATATGTCTGCTGGGTATTAATGCATTAATGGGTTCCCTTTCGTATGGTTTCCTGCTTTTTTCCTATGGGACTGAAGCGTTTCAAATTCAGCATACTTATGTAACTCCATGAAACACATTTCGTTTTAATCAAGTACATTTTATTCGTTTAAAATTTTTCTATTCGTTGAAAGAAAAAGAGATATGATATAGAGGAAATTTGGGAGAAAAATTCAACATCTTACTAGATACGTAATTTTTGCACTAGAACGATTGGGTAAGTCTTATTTTATGCGTTTTAGTGTGTAAAACTAAGTTATCAAGGCGAATTTTGCAGAAGTTAATTTTCTTTGTCATTTATGTAAAATATGAT
>VOMN01059013.1:0-39504 GCA_014899125.1 Orchestia grillus | reverse complement strand
AAGAAATTTTTGTCTGTATTTCGTTTGATCACACTGTATTTTGAATCTAGAAGCAGATTTTCTCAATTGACGAGAATTGGAATTTAGGAAAGTTTAAGAAAAAACAAATTGTGAGTTTGCAGCTATCTGTATAAAATAATTAAAATCGCACTAGAACGGTGAAAAAAATGGATTTAATTTTAATCTGTTTATGAAGGATTTGAATTTGAGTAAAAATAAATTTACAAACTAATCAAATAAACACTAGGATTATTTTAAGACTTAATCTGTAACAACAACGTTGAATACTATGGGTCCAAAATATGAAGGTCTTTTTCCTAAAGACATAAATATTCAGATACTTTTTATTTATAATCCATGCTCCATGTAGGTAAAGAATGCGTAACCCGCAGCAGACATGACTTGGTGAGCTCTAAACAAGCTCAAATATACTGCCAGTAAACAGACTCAACATGCTGTACTTAATATTACATAGTAACTCAATATGCTTTAGACTTGTGCTGTATTTGGTGTCGTTTTCGACCAATTTAATGCAGGTTATGGAAATCCATGTATGCAGATTTTATCGAGTACTTAATCAAGTCCACCAAAATTGTTCAAGATAATATCCAACTTTGAAGGTATCATTTTTTATCAAGAAGCTCTGCTCACACAACCCCTAGCGCCACTTCTTAAGCGCACCTCAATTGACCGCGATGAGATAAGAGAAGGGATTGGTGAAAGAATTTTCATTGAGACCCATGGATGTCAAAGAAACCAAATGATTGTAAAAAAGCACATGGACGCAACTGCAGTCACGGGTCTTCAAAAACTGCACTTATTTATTGCAGTAGTAGTTGTTTTTGCATGGCGACTTGCTTCTCTCGATGCCGAATCTTTGATCGACGACCTAACGAGGACTCTCCTGTGACGAGCAGATCTTGTTTCCGTGTCGAGGGCAGCAGCGTGGCAGCAGGTAGTTTGAGGAGCACATGCATGGACGATGGATGATAAAAAAGTTTCCTTTCGTTTCATGGCATCAAAGTTCACTTGAGAGTTACAGGAACGCTGTTTCCTCTAAACAGAGCTGTTGTATGAATTTTGAATTTCGTTTTCTCTTTACTCAGCATTGTCTCTCCCAACACGCTACTTCAATTGGCATCCAAGGTTACGTAAGTTCTTTATGCCCATGAGGATTTTTTCATGGTTTGTTTATGTCAGAAAATTTTGGAAGCTTTTCATGATTTTTTAAGAGCGACAGGCGTGCTGTGAAAATTCAGTAGCAGAATTGTTAGAGTTGGAATCAAGCAGCGATTACCGTAGGGAACGTCGACGCTTGTACGTAGTGGTTTGTGTTGTGTTGTATGCAGGGAATTGAACGAGAGGAAGGTATACAAGAAGAGGGCATAGAGGGGGAGGGGGAGAGTGGTGAAATTCTGCATCGCAGAACAAACTTTTAGTTCATTTTGCAATCCTCTTCTCGATTCTAGAAAAAATAGGCCCCAACTTCATCAATATATTTTCCTTTTGAATTAAGGACAGGGTATGCTATTGTCGAAATTGCTTCATTTCTCGTAATTTGCCTCATGAACATGTATTTAGTCTGAGCTCTTATAGTTCTGAAATTACTAGGCTATCTTCATAAAGATCCGGGATTTTTGATACGATATAGTCCTTGAGTTCTCGTGATTAAGATAAGTAACATATAATCATGATTTGAAGATAAAATTTGGAGAAATGGGAGTGGAAATATGAAAGCCTGTAGAGTCTCTAGACACGTGCGCCAAAAGATTCAATCTTTGCTATTTTTTTCATAGTCATAGAAGGATATGGTTTTCCTTAGAATTATTGTCAGTTTTCAAGATTTAAGCATTCTTCCACTGCAAGATTTTTTAAACTCTATCTTTTCAGCACCACTGCGAATTTTTCACACTTCATCTTTTCAGCATCATTGCGAAATGTTCTAAGCATTCTTTTAGCATCACTGCGATATTTTTAAAACTTCATCCTTTTAGGAAGACGCCGGGCGGTGTCCTGAAGGCACGCCCCGCTCATCATGGCTCGTTTAGACCCCGCGGTAGCGGAGACTCGCATGGCGCCGCTAAGTGCGGCGTGTGAGACGAGAGGAGACGGTGCGACCGATATTTTTATGTGAGCAGGCGTTTACTTATCGTTCATTCATTGCAGAGTTATAGCGCTGAAGGCATATCTCGCTCCGAATTGAGCGGATACTTGGTTTAATTTGTGACTGGCGCATAAGAACCTACTAGAGTGGTACTCACCTTGCGCAGCACGTAATTTGCGTCTCCGGCGACGATTTCAGAGAAGTCTTGAAGGGTACGACGGGCCCGTCAAGCTCGCAATAACCCCCGACTGCCGAGGTAGTAACGACCAGCGAGTCTCTTCTTCCATAGGGTGTTAAAAAATTCCTATTTCGATAATGAACATAAAATCTATTACGCCAAGTCATATGAAGCTTTTCATCGTTCAACAAACGTGATACTCGACAGTTTTAATAATTTTGCTTACCCATGGAACTGAAAAAATGACTTCAGATGCCGAAGTTTATTTCTAAAATTGTGTTTCTTCTCTTTTTCGTGTGTTTGAGCGCCACCGTCTAGTAATACATTATGCCTCATTTAAAGACACATATGTTTTCAGATTGCAAGCTTCGAGCTTCATAGCCGTACTGAAATATGTTCTAAAATCTCAAGTTTTAAATCATGCGTTTTACATAAAAATATAAAAGTTTATAAATAAAAGCTTAAATAAAGCGTAAAAATCAATAGTCCGTTAATACCAAGCCTTAAAAGTGTAAGACTTATGATTTGAAGTTTTAGGAAATGAGAACATTTAAGGTTTGTTCACATGCAATGTAACATATTTTCCTGCCCAATTCAAAACATTTTTTGGGCGAGTTCATTCATGAGGCTACGATTGAAATTGATTTGCATTAGTGATTGACTATAAATACATAGTACCTTGAGAACATCGTAACTTTCTGCGGTTTTTATATTCTACGAATTAATTTATAAGGCCTCAGAGTTTCTAATGCAGCACCTATAGATGTCACTAGACGAATGTTTCGTGAACGAAATATGACAGCTTTTTTTCGTGATTTATACAGCGAGCCAATTTATGATAAAACTTGAATTTTCGTTTCCATATATTTTTGTCAATTACCATGTGTGGACCATCATCATCACCTCCCAAGAAAAAATATGTATTTTTCAAGCTATAATATGCGTACATAATTCTGAAAACGATACTTTTTCTTGCAGAGTTTTATATTCGATTGAATACAAGAGCACACAACCCCCATTCTCTCGTATTGAATATGAGTATATAAGACCTTCATTTTATTGTATTGTATATGAGAATATAAAACCTCCGATTTGTTGTATTGAATATGAGAGTATAAAAACTCCATTTCAACTTCCATCCTATTGTATTGAATATGAGTATACAAAACCTCCATTCTATTGTATTATATATGAGAGCCTAAAACCGTTCTATTGTATTAGATATACGATTAAACAACCTCCATCATATTGTATTAAATATACGAGTACACAAACTTTATTCCACTATATTTGATGCGAGAGAATACAATCTCCACTCCAGTATTTAACATGAGAATACAATCTCTATTCCACTGTATTTGATATGAGAGAATATTATCTCCATTCCACTGCATTTAATATGAGAGCATACAATTTCAAATTCCATTGTATTGAAAATTAAACAATAAGGTTTCCATTCCATGAGTGCTGAATAAAGATTACAGCCGAACGGTTTGATCGAAAAATAAGAAAATTCTTTTTTTGTTGTTTTTTGATTTTTAGTTATTTTTCATATTTGGTCATATTTTCAGAACTGTATTGCCGCACATGTAACGAAAATGAATCACCGAAGGGAATAAAAACCAATGATTTTGATTTACCTGAAAGTGATGCCATACTTTACACGAAAAACTCTTGAAACCTGTTCAAGATTTCGTAAGATTTTAAAAACCCTTTAGAGAAGATGTTCTCAAGGCATAGAATGTCGTATTTAGTAGCGCAGTTTGATGCGAAGGCTGTACATGGTCTTAAAATAGTCAGAGCGGTAATCTTCAAAGAAACTTTGTGAAATCCCACCGTGAAGATTATTCAATAAAGCCATCTAGGGCATCATGCGAGAATTAAAAATTTGACGAGAATATTTATCTGGGTAATTAAGCTATGGGAGCAGGCCTGTGCACCATTAAAAAGATACCACCTTCATTAATAAAATCGGGACCGTGGGAACATAATTACTACGGTGAGCATGATAGAGCTGGACCTCACCTTTATGTACAAATATCTGAATTCTAAGCGTTGCATAATGAATGCTCACAGACTTCAGAGGAATATAAAGAAAGTACTAGAGACCATGGGAAACTAAGTCAAAATATTGATGAAAACGTGTAATTCATAGTGAACGTCATTACAACGATACATCACAGAGTGGGTGAAGCTGGCAAGACTCATGGTGTTGTTTTTTCAAATTATTGTCAGTTTCAATTATTTTATACCTTGTTTATGGATAGATTGGTGGAGAGCCCTGGAGAAATGAGCTTGTCAATGACATTTTTAGATTACGGATTTTTTCATTCGTAAAATTGAGTAATGAATCTGAGTTTAAAAATGTCTCTCTTTGTTATAGCTAGAAATTTTACGGGAAAAGAATGTGATCGAAAATTATACGAAATACTAGCCCAGGCAGCCCGGTAAATATTCAAGAAAAGGGATATAAAAATTGTGAGATCAAGATGAAATATTTTCAATTCAAGTTTGCTCTAAGCGGAGGAAATTAAGTAAGATGCGATACAAAGGTAACCATGCAATATCTAAATATATTAAATTTCGAGGTATGAAACTTCAGATTCTTCTGAGAAAGACAAAAAAATAAAAGCTACCTCTAGTTATGGAACGGAAATAATAAAAGTGCATAACGTGAAGTCGTGAGCCCAAATTATCTCTTATAATTTAAGGATGATATCCCTATTTAATCTTTTTAGGTTTACAAGCTTAGGCGGCGTTTGCTGCCTTTCTTCGTGCCCTAATAATGTCAGTGTAAGATTGTAGCCACGATGATCATGTGTTGAGGTATCTTGTGTTACGGAAGCACGATATTTAAATGTACGATTCAAATTTTGTGTGAGTGCAAACAAAAATTAGGTAATCGGGGAGTCGGAACTGTGAAAATGTTTTAATCCATACGCAGACTTACCAATTTATGGAACTTCCATGTTACAAATTGCTTGTCTAATTTTGTACTCTTTGAACTGTATTCATTATCTAGTATAAGAACTTATTATGATAGAACACACGTTGAAACAGTATATAATATACCTGAGTTTCCGAGCATCTTTATCATTTTTAAGGTTGAGATGTTCCCTGAGTTCTAGAAATGCGAGAAGAACTATTGTAGCATATATACTTTTGCTATAGTTTAATTATTTTTCCCATTGTATGTACATTTCTACCATACGCGAAAAAATCAGCAGAGCATAAAGCTGATGCAACCAAGTAGCTAAACCTTGAAACATTAAGTGTTTGTAACTAAAAATTGAGAAACATCTTATCTATCCCCGGATTTATTACAGCGTCACTTTCGCTCAGCGGCTCTCCACAGCTGCTGTTCAGGCACTGCATTAAGCAAATACGCTGCCATTTCGATACCAGTGCTGTGTAAATTGCAGGACTTCGCTCTGTGGAGCGGAAAGTGTCCACCGTATTTCACATGACATTAATTTAACCTGAGCTACATTACAGGAACTGCAGAGTGCCGTCGTGTGTGTCTGATAAATGTGTTCGGATTTTCAAAGCTGGAGACATTCGAATGATAGTCCTTGCAATATTGGATTTTGAACGTGTTGCTGGAGTATTCATATTACATATGAATGGGCCGTTCAGTCTCATTACACTCAACACTAAAATGATTGAGTATTTAAGTCAGTAGTTGAATAAACTGAACTGAAAGCACAATCGAAACTTTTATTTTTAAGCTATTTTCGATGAGTGTCAATATCCACTACACGTTTTACCTGAAGATTGTCACAAGCTCGAGTGTAAGTTCTCATCAAGGTACTATGTTTCCTAGTGGCTATAATTAGTTGCTAGACTTTAGCAATTTAATTTAAGGAAATTTAGCTCTTAGACTCGAGCAATTTGATTTAATTCAATTTAGTTGGGAGTCTTTAGCAATTTAATTTAATGAAATTTATCTCTTAGACTCGAGTAATTTAATTTAATTTAATTTAGTTGGGAGACTTGAGCAATTTGATTTTAGGAAATTTAGTTCTGAGACTTGAGCAAATTAGTAGAGGCAATGTTAACAGACTAAAGAAAATTGAGCTGAAACGCTGGTGGGAGACATTCGGTCTGGTCCAGATGCAGCAAGCTGGGCTTGCATCGTATCTTAAACTATGATTTTCCATGCCAACTAATCGCATGTGCAGGATATTTCCAGAAACAAATGTAACTTTTTAGTGGACCAGTTCATGGATATTTACGTAATTTTGTCCGCTTTTCGTCACCCTCGAGTTATTTTTATGCTGTTTATTCAAATGGCATTCGGCTGCTGGCTTCGCAGGGCGTCTCTTTGAATACTGGAACCGTCGGCATTATTCGAATGAAATACAGGGTATTTAAGAAAAACATATACATCGACCATAAATGCCTATCATATTGTCTATCGATGAAGCACATTATCGACAAACAGTCTAACCCCAATAAATAGAAACGATCGATAGACGTTACAGAATAATGTGGTATTTTCTGATGGATAGGTAAAATTATACATTTTTCGTTGATTCCGTATGTATTTTCGGGAATTTTTAGGTTACGTACGCTTGATGGCACCGGTAATTTGACGCAAAACTACATGAAAATGAGGTTTTCAGAATAAGGCTGCCGATTAATATAAAACTATGAACAACCTATACGGATGTCGATTTTAATAAGGACCAAATTTCGTCAAAATATCACTTGGCAAACTCACAACGTTCAATAGTAGACGCTAGATCAATAATATTAATAGACGCTAGATGCTAGATCAATAGACGCAATAATAGACGCTAGATCGATAGATGCAATAATAGACGCTAGATCAAAGGCAATCCATGGACCGATCATTCTCCCCGAGGCAAGTCGCAAGGCAGATCAACCGGAGAAGCACTGAGAAATAGTCTGAGGCAATTACCCAATTACACTTAGAGTGCATCCGTATTCCTAGAAAGAAAGAATAGATACTAATTACAGAGGAGACTGTGTTCGCCGTACGCACATCGGATGGCAGGGGCAATAAAGACATCTCTTTGAAATCGAGATGCCCTATGATCGACGATCGGCAGTCCGAGCAACCTTCCTCTTTTAAAAAAAGAGAGCAAAGATCATCACAGCCGCAATTGTTTATGATAAACGAGCGCGGCTTGGAAAAAAAAACAAAATCCATATAAGCACACTATGCAATAATTCAAATGCTGATGTGAAAGTATACAAACTGTGGCAGTGATTAATGTGTCCGGGATTTTGAATGAAGATTTGTTTTCTTCTCGTACAAGAAGCTACTATCAAAGTGTTTAGAGTAATTACAGTGTTGAATTTAATGGGAAATAAATATTTAAAGAGAATTAATAAATCAACTTAAATTGCCGAAGATCATGCTGAACTTAATACGTAGAGATGAGGAATTTATACACAAGGATGTGAGTGATAAATTCAACGCAAATTAGGGGTCATCCGTGAAGCTTTAGCCATACACGTAAATTTAGTTCGTAAAGAGAGGTGTGTGCGCGATGGAAATCGAGAAAAGATATTCTTGAATTATTGACAGCGTTATAAAACAACTAATTCGGTGTAATGGCGGTGTAATTCTGAGAAAAACTTGCATTCACTACACATGAAATTATCGTTGCTCATACTCATAGCAACAGTAAAATATCGCATAATAATAACAACATATTCCATAAAGACAATAACTTATGGCCTAATAATAAAATGTCGGATAATAACAGAATATCGCACAATAACAGAAATAAATCACATAACAATAATAACATATTTCATAATAACAACATAATAATAATCTCATAATCACAATGAAATATCGTATTAAAACCTTTTTATTTAATTAGGCATCTTCATTCATAGTTACCAGGCTTTGACTAAATACCGACCAATTTAATACTTTATTTACAATTTTTATTCTATTACCGTGCCGGTTAAATTTAGTACTTGTAGCTGAAAGGAAATTAGAATGGGAAACTCGACATGTTTGGCGATGAAAAAGTCAAAGTTTGACTTTGAATTTCGTGAACAAATGCTCTAGCCTGACACTGATGTCGCTAATGCAGGGCGCAACTAAACTGGAACCGCTACTTCGATTTGCATCGGTAATGATTTGAAGCAAGTGTTTGGACGGCGCAAAAAATTCATCATGAAGAAATGAATCATGAAACTTGCATAAGAAGCAGAAATATACATTGATTCACATCACTTAGCACCGAAAATTTGATATTTCTTTTACTAATAAATTCATTGAATAATTAATAAAATACATAATGAAAAAAACATTTGAACAAACCTTCTAAATAGGTTTTAAAGGTGTGATTTGTGCAAGTTTCGACAGCTAAAGATACCAGAAACCTCAGGAAAGATCTAAATGGTGTGTGATACAAGGTAATTCGAAGATATTAAGGGTTAGTTTCACATTAAAAGCATGTGGAAAAGAACTGCAAGACGTCAAAGCAGAAAGAGTTGTCAGAAGATGTGAAAAATTGTATTATTTCTGCGCATGCTGCAAAAATGAGCTACTGGAATATTTCGAAGAACATAAATATCCCTTTAAGCCCCATAGCTTATGTTGTGAAAAATAGAAGAGGACTGGTACCACGGGAAATTTTCCAAGATCTAGAGGACTCCTAAATTTTACAATAAAAATTTCACGCACCGTTTTACGCCAGGTGACAACCGAACGAACTAAATTTACTGACTAAATTGACTCAGAAACTGTATCTTGTATTTGAATAGCAGTTTCAACAGGACAGGGGTCCTAATCATACTGCCAAAGAAATTCGTGAATGGTTTCAATGTAGGAATATCAATGTACTGACATGGCATATTCAATCAACGGATTTAACCCGGACGGAAAAAATCTATGGAGAAAACTCAGAAATCAGTTTCAAGCCAGTCGACCGACCAGCCTCGGTGAATTCAAGTCGTTTGCTAACGAAGAATGGGCGAAGACTCCACTCAACTCGTACCAGGATTTAGTAAAAACTCATACCAGGATTTAGTAAAGACTTACAGGAGCCCCGCTAGAGCTGTAATGGCAAATGGAGGCTTTTCAGTTAAATGTTAATTAGATTTCTCTCTACTGTCCAAACACTTTTGAAAGACATATTTTCTTTAATAGTACATAAATTATCCATCCATATACGCTACAAATATTCCATTTTTGTTCTTCAGTTATATTAACTATTGTTGATAGTGTAGCTCGTAGAACTTACATAGTTGTATGTTTTCAATCAATACTCTAAGATAAAAAAGTGCTTAGTCCAAATTCTTATTTTGCTTTACTGTACTTAGTACTTAGGCAATTAAGTTTAGACAAATTAAAGGGTTGTCATTATTGCCAGGGAGAAATACTTGCATTGTCTAAACTTAATAGTGTCCTGTCAGTTTAAATTCAAGCTCATTTTTGAATTAAGTTTTAAAGTTTACCATTCATACAGAAGACAAGGTCAATAACTTTCTTCGTAAATGAAAAAATTCGTGCACAGTATCAGATGAATTTTAAAAATCTCGTTTTGTGTTGGGGTCTTGTCCAGGTATTCTAGATGGTATACCAAAAATTCATAAACGTAATTTTAAGGAGAATTTCCAGTTTCGACCAATGTTCGCAGCATGTCGGACTCCTAGTTTTAGTCTAGCTAAATTTTTGGTCCCTATTCCATGTCCCTGCACTAGAAAAAATAATGCCGATGAAAAATCAGAATCATTTGTTCAACAGGTAACCGCTGAGAATGGTGCCAGCAGGCTTTCATGGCATCACTTTATATTGAAAATTTATTTACAAATATTCCCTTAAATGAAAACATAGACATTAGCCTCAACTATTTGTTTATTTACCAACGTAAATTTAGCTACTGGTTTGAGGGAGCCGCTTTACGAAACCCTTTTACAATATTCAGTGTTATACTTTTTTGTATTCTACAATATATTTTATCAACAGTTTGGTCTGGATATGGAGTTGCCTCGTGGTCCAACATTTGAAAATATTTTTATGCGTTATGCGAAAAACGCTAGTCAGAGCGCCTATGTGACCCCCAGAATTTATGCTTGCGTTTTACAGGCGATTTAGTGGAGATACTTTTTTTATCATTTCTTGCTCAATCGCATTAGACTTTACTCTTAAATTACTTGAATTTTCAGTACAGAAATATAAAATTCACTATGGATTCACATTTCTTTATCGTTTTTAATTCAGTATTTTCTAGTCAGAATGAAGGTCTTGTTAGCTCTGTTTAACGTAAACCAACCTTTACAGGGCCCTGTTAAGTTTTTAGTTTATGTCTATTTCGGTTACAAATTAATCGCATTAAACTTTACTAACTGGAGACTATAGAGCCTGTTCCAATTCTTATGCACTGCATGACGAACTTGAATTCTTAAAATGTCATTTTCGTTGAAATAGGTTTCCCTTGAGAATGACTGTAACCTAAACCAAGAATTTTTTGAATGACAAATATTATAGGACCTCTTCTTTTGCGACGGTGCCAAAAAACATATTTTTCTTCATGTTTCCCTTTTTCAGCTCTCAGTCAGAGAAACTCTGAAAAGTTCTAATTTCCTTTTTATTGAAATATTTCCGTCAAATATATTTTAAATTAATGTTGGTGAATCATTCAAAAAAGATTCAGTTTTAAATTTTAAATACAAACTCCCTAAAGACATGCTTTCGTCTGTAGTATATAAGCACTGTAATATATAAACACTGTTATCATTCTACATAGGTATTAAGTCAAGTATTCCACTCTATGTTCCGGTTTATAGTCTTTCTTTCATATATAACTTTCAATTTTACATAGTATAAGGAAATATTCCACGGATTTGTGCAATAATTACTTTTTTTTAACTTCTATCGTCACATCGCAATGAGTGATCAGCTACCATATCAGAAGTCAAAGTTTTTGGTCTCAAAGTGATTTGCACATTTTATAACAGCACGATATGTTTAGTCTCATTCTTTAAAATTCGGAATAAGTTCAACTTTTTTGTTATCATTTTGTGCTCTATCTTTTGGATAAAAGACTCTAGGTTGCGATAGGCCATCTTCGCACTGTAATTATTAAATTAAGATGTATGTACAAAGAACACTTAATGCTTTCGGTTAATACTTAACTTTTCGCGCTTAGGAACGAATTTAGTATCGCAATCCGAAGTTTCATTGCGACTTCCACACGTAATTTTAAGGTTGTAGTCTTATCTCAATTTGAAGTTTCATCGAGACTTCCACATTCTAATATTAAGGCTGTAATCTTACTGATTGAAAAACCGATTGTTACAAGCTATGTATGTGACTGATGTCGGAATGAAAGATTTTAGTTTTTACTTTTTTCCTCCTTTCTTGCGCACGATGTTTGTCGGAATATGTGGGTGCTACTACAAGAGCTCTTGGTGTTCGTGTGGCTGAGCAGCCGGAAAGAATTTTCCCACTCACTATACTCTTTGATCTCCTCCCCAATCAGCTGCTCGTACTCACGCCGAGTTCATACCGAGATATGCGATCTAAATGGTCGCTGTGAATTTTTTAAAATTATTTCTTTTATGTATGGCACCATCGATTTACGTGTTTTAAATTGTTTGTATATATATCAATGAACCGGTGTTAAATGATACTTTGTCTGCTTTCAGTTTGCAATTGACTGAATTTTAATTTTCTCGAAGTGATAATTTGTTCGCTACATAGTTCGCTATAGAAAATGGTCTTTATGGTCGAAACGCTCATTTTCTTTTTAGCAGAATTAGTATTGAAAATCAGAAATTATTCGCGGGTGGAACTTAAGTGTTTAATTGATAGATAAATTATATGTATCAATATTAATGATAAACTAGACATACGCGCGTGTAACAAACTGCGAACGAAGAGATGAAGTTTAGTGCTTAAAAAGACAACTAGTAATACAATATATATTTTAGTGATATGTACATGTTTAGGCACATTTCTTGCAGTACGCCATCATTAAGAATAAGACGAATTTTAATCTTGAAAGAAAAGTAATTAATATACTAATGGAGTTAATATACTAATGGGAAAGCATTTTATATTCCCATGACAAATTTAGTTACCCGTTTATTTTAAACTATTTAAATTATATAATAGGAAAAATGAAACTAAACTAAAAACTAAAAATTTTTACGCATATTTACTTGAAACATTAGGTTATTAATGACCGAGACTTGACAAAAAGTTTGAATTGGCCGTTTAAAATATAATTAAACTCGTAAATGAAATTTGTAGGAGCGACCATCTTCTCTTGCAATCAATTCCCAATTTGTGACAGTTTGTAAATATTATCAGACCGAGCATTTCTTAATTCCGCTCAAAAGGAAGACGATTTGAGAAAACTCTGCAGCTGGACTAGACGGAAACGTTACGTGATTTTCGAGCAACGGTTTAAGTAGTAAAAAAGAAGCAAAAAATTTGTTTTGCGCTCGCAACGATGGCAAATTTTATTTTTAATGCAGCTGTGAAATGTCACATTTATGCAGGGATCACTCACGAGGGATCATTTTATTTTTGATACAGCTGTGAAATATCACATTTATGCAGGGATCATTCATCAGGTATGAGCGGCTGTTGGGCTTAATCCGGTCACGATTTCACGCGTAAGACTTGCCTGAGGTGTACCAATTTTCCATGGCAACTATGGACGAGGGACCGAGCACACCTCGCGTATTGCACACGCTCAAATATTCCGGGTGCAAGAGAACTGAGAAGTCACTCATTCTGGGCAACACATTCTCTTCTTGACAAAAACCACTGTCAAGTATGTCATGTATATTTTGTGCTTATTTTTGATCTTTTCATCACATGGCATTGTACAAACTCTAATTTCAAGGACACTCTGCAAATTTGTGACCTAATCTGACTTCTTTACTGGAGCATCTATAATTACCTATAATAATGTATAAATTTTGCTGCCCAAGCGCAAATGCCACCGCAGGATCGTTGATTATCAACGGGGCGGCGGAAAAGTTAGACCGGGTGGTAGAGCCGGCCGCGTCTCTGCGCGACTGAAAAAATGCATGACTTTTTTAAATTGTTTTAATTTTTGTTAAATCTCTGTAAGCCTTGTGGGACGAAAACAGACAAACTCAAAAAATGTGCTCCGCGCAGGCCGCTTCAGTTGAAATGTCATTTCTCACCAATGAAGAAATTGAATGATATTGAAGACATTCTACGAATTAGAGATAAATAGTTCAGTTTATTCCGCTGACCATTCATAATTTATGTAATTTAATTTAGAAAGTTGTCTTCCAGTAGGATCTAGAGGAGTTACTTCGGTAAAGCGTTCAATGCCTCACAAGTTTGAAATTCTCTTCTATGCTTCTCTCGCCATACATAGAGTGCATGCTAGAACACTCGGGCTTACCGACTGATTGCCATTTACGTACAAACCTTAGCTTCCAATATGACTTGAATGTGAAAAAAAATGTCATGCTATATCTGATCGAGTGCAAGCGCAGCTGCAAAATATATGCACATGGATTTAATAAAATTTTACTGAGCTTTATGGGCTTAGCTTTGCTGAGCTACGCGTTATACAAAGCTGCTAACGATTTAGTGTATGCATAACTACACAAGTGTCCGTTACTATTTTATTTGAATCCTAAAAACTGACTGAACGAGTTTCTGTTTTCACTCAAACGTACGTACACCACAGAAAATGTAAATGCATCGTTTTTTTCGTGGTTGTGGAATGTCCTTCTAAAAAGTTCGAGCCTACACAGCGCTTAATTAGACCACCAGTTTCCAATTTACGACGCATTTGTGACTCAATAACACCGACTGCTCTCTGCACCACACCGCATTTGTGACTCAATAACACCGACTGCTCTCTGCACCACACTGCATTTGTGACTCAATAACACCGACTGCTCTCTGCACCACACCGCAGCAACAACGAAGGCTTCTAGCGACGCAAGTTACGGCTCCATCTAGTGACCTTTTCAGTAAGCCTTCTAATATCAGAAGGAGCTTAAATGTCATTTCTAAATAGAATAAGAAATGATAATAGAAATTTCTTTCAGTTCACTTCTGTGCTTAAAATGATCATTATTCAATCGTTTCGTGAGTTGGTTGTTGTGACAAATTAATATTCAAGAGTTTGTATCTAACACTGATGTAGACTTGAATATGATTGTTCCCTTGGATTATAAGTCTAAACACTACACAACAGAAGCTATTCTCGCTGACATCGGCGTACCATTACTGTCCATTCCAGCGCGCATGATCCACACTATAAATTGATTAGTTTTTGAATTCACAGTTAAATACACACGAATATTGGTTTCGAGGTTATAAAAGCTAACTGTTGAAAACTCCCGTTTTCCTACTCCGTGATGACGAAAAATAACTTTAGTAAACTACCTTAACAAACCAACTTGTACGTGAGTTATTACCCAATATCTAAACGTCAATAATTTGGTTTCTAAAAAATTGCCATACATGGTGTCAATGGAGTACATGAATCACGATTCATTTTGTTCAGAGGTGAGTAATATATATCCGTTACGACATCAATATTCCAGGCGACTCGTAGAAAAATCCAACTCTAGGATTGCCTCGAACTATTTTTCAAGTATTGCTGAAAATTTATTATTTCTGAAAACGTCCAGATGAAGAACGATACCATGCGACATCCCATCAATAGATAGGACGCCAATCACATCATCAACCGTCACATATTTTGAAATCAACATTCTACGTATGTTGAACGTTTTCCGTACTGTAATTCACTATTTGATTTTTATTCCGTGATTTTCTACAAGATGCTAAGCAGCCCTTTCCGTAATTGCTGGTACAAAACACGCCATCTAACAGGACAGAAACTCGTGTGAGTGCTTTTCTTATAGGAAGGAGGTCCCAGGTTCGATGCCCCGGGCCGGGTGCTTCCCTCGAAGAAAGACGATGAAACGCATTTTTTCTAATAAAACGGCACACCAGTGTGGCCTGGGACGGAGTGCCTGAACGTCTTCCAAAGCTCTGGTTAATTTTTGCACACATGTTCAAATAGAGGATGAAATTTAAATTTCGTAAGTACACAAAATAATCTAAGCTCTTCATCATCAATGGAGAACACATAATGGAACACTAAAGAAGTCATTTTTACGTGTACAATAAGTATCGAAAACTTAGTACTCCCAGTACCGATGAGAACGTGGAACTATTTGGACATCGCAAAAAACACGCACCACGATTTCAACGTTACTCTTCAACAAATGGCTTTGGCCGATTGCTGCATCCATGTCTATAAGTATACGTTATTCAAGGTCCCAAAAGCTATTCCTAAATACTAATGACTATTAATATACATAAATAGCAGGAACACATTAGTTATGTCTATCGTTCATATATAAACAGCAGCAACACATCAGTTAAGTTTAACGTTTATATATATGTATATATATATATAAATATATATATATATATATATGCATATGAATAGCAGCAACAAATTACTTATGCCAAACATTCACATATATAAATGCTAGTAACACACCACACCAGCAGCTGCCATTACTCACAAGCCAGTTACGTCCAACATTCACATCCACAAATGCCAGTAATACACCACACCAGCAGCTGCCATTACTCACATGCCAGTTACGTCCAACATTCACATCCATTAATGCCACTAACACAGCCACCGTTACTCACCATTAATGACGTTAGCATGTCGAGTGTAAAACCACACTCCCATGTCGTCAATCCGCCCTCCTGTGTCTCCTAATCCGTAGATCCTCGATTGCTTCACCGTCCACACAATCACTTATAGATTCATGACACAATTGCACATTTATTCATAAAATACTGCTTTATAATTACTGTACACTCTTTTGATGCAATGTTTGTCTGTTGAGCTGCATGCGTTCAACGTAATTTTCAAGTTCACTATTTATTGTTGCGGTTAAGCGACGATGTTTCTTAAAGGCGGGATATAAAAACCATGTTTGTTATTTGCTCAGCAGGACATGAACATGCATCGAACTCTGTGGAAATCAAGGCAAAATATTACCTTACACTACAGAAAGCTTGAGGACAATTTTTCCTTGTTTCGGGTTCACGCAGTCACGACGAAAACAAGGAGGCCTACGGAAAGGTGGCAAGAAATACCATTTATTGAGAACATATTCTGGGAACAGGTATACCGACCCACAGGATACAAAAATTGGGATTTCTCAATTTGCAAATGTTTTGCTGACTTTTGAACTTCTCTTTACTTGCACCTAAGAGCAAACTATGTCTTGGAAAATTTATTTAAAAATTTGCACATCGATTTCAACAAGAAGTAGGTACTATTTTTCTATTCCTTGATTCCAAAATTGACGTTTTCCAAAAAGGTCTTTCATGGTCAACTGAATAACTTCATGCTAATGGCAACAATTTGATGATAGAAAAATTTAAAAGGTTAGACTGTTTTTCTTTAACAATACTAGCGGCAATTCAGGAGAATATTTAAAAGCCATGATGTTGAAAATTGATAAACACGGCATGGCGCAAGCTTGGCTCTTGATCATACATCTGGAAATGAAAATGAATCGTGAGCTAATTGTTAATGAACTTCTGAACTTTTAGGATACTTAAATTCCGAGTCAATTGTTAATGAAATTCTGAACTTTTAGGATACTTAAACTCTGAGTCAATTGTTAATGAAATTCTGGAGGTATGGGCTACATAAAATAACGAGAAAAATACATCGCGTACACATTGCACTGATGTTTAATATTTTAAAAGGATACTCAACATCATACTTTACTGCTACAAAAAAATTACCTTCTTGATTGAAGCAGAGACAATAATATAAATTTAAAAAAAGTTGCTATGAGCAGAAAATTAAAATTATTTTGCTCTGAAGTTCTCACGGTGAACTTAAGTAACCCCACACAAAAGTGATTAAAGTTATAAAAAACATCATAACGAGCTTTAACAATCCTATAAAAAAGGGATTAAATGGAGTATTCACAAATAACAAATTTGATGGGATATTTCTGCTGTAATAACATTTGTCATAGGTTCACATTCGTAGAAAATGAGAAAAAAATGGTTGACTGAAGTGACTCATTTCCTTGACATTGATGAATTGCTGCACGTGTAAAAACTTTGGGAAGTGCAACAGAAATTGGTAATGAGTTATCTTTTACCAATTTTTAGAAACAAGCAATTTTTTTTAATCCATGAAGGAAAACATAAAATTAAACGTGTGAAAAAACTCATTGTGCGAAGTTGCTTTGCTTGCCTGAAACTTTTTGAGCAGATGTTCTTAAGGCGCACAGAACAAAAGAGTTAAACTCCAGACAAGGCAGCTTTGGGAAGCAAAATCGCGAAGAGCGGAGCTTCGGAGTCCTACCTACCTATGGGAGCACCTGTTGACCAGGTGGATGTGCCTTTAATTAATGCCGAAATCTTCCTAATAACTCAATATCGGTCTGATGACGTCCGTTTCCTGGCAACTCAGAGCGCTTGCGAGAGTAGAACATGCCGTTCGGTCGTGAACTTTCGTCACAAATTTCAATTTCAGACGAATTGCACGCCAAACAGAGCTGTGTTGGAAAGCGAAAACGCGTGAAGACGCTACACAACCTCCCTCAACACGAGTCCAGACACACTGAGTCTCATGTTGCAGGGCGGCCGAGTCGGAGGCTGGACAACAGCGACTTCTTCCAGCGCAACTAAAAAGACCGTGCGGAAAAAAAACCTTGTCCGGACGGGTCGGAGAATGAGCCCCACTCAAGACGCTTGGATCACCCATAATGCGAAGGAAAACACGGTCTGGCAAACAACGACCAATTTACGCAAAAAATGGTACCCTCTCAACCTCTCCATCGCGCTAAATATTCTCTTTCACCCGAACAAGCAACAGGGCTCTCTTGATGAGCACAAATAATGGGATGTTTTTGAGTCATGGCTGAGGTTTACATTTAAGAATGTGTAAGAAATTTATCTCTGATGAGATTCCTGAGTACGACAATAGGACAACCCTCTTCTTACAGCACTCGGTTAATGAGACGCGCTTCACGTTCTACTCTCCAGCGAGAGTGCGGCTGCAATGCAGGGTAATCTTGCGGCGCACATGCAGGGTAATCTTGCGGCGTACATGCAGGGTAATCTTGCGGCGCACATGCAGGGTAATCTTGCGGCGCACATGCAGGGTAATCTTGCGGCGTACATGCAGGGTAATCTTGCGGCGCACATGCGGAGTAATCTTGCGGCGCACATGCGGGGTAATCTTGCGGCGCACATGCAGGGTAATCTTGCGTGGCACATGCGAAGTTTCAAGGCAGTAGTTCCAGCCTAACTATAGTTCAGCCAACTATACAAGCGGAGTATAATTTCAAGTACTCGTAGAACGTGTACTCTCCGTCCGATCTTGATATGGAGGTGCGCAGGTGTGGTGGCGAACTATGTCAAGATATCAAACCAACGCTAGTGTAAGGAAGTCACCCATGTAAGATTCCAGGAGAATACAGTAAGAAGAGCTTCATTTTGCATCCCCTGTCCAGTTTGAGCAATGGTTAACTGATGTACATCAGCCCACAAAATGACTGCCCTAGGACTCAGCTCCATGTCATCCTCTACCCTAACAAACTTAATCGTTAGACATGACATCTTTTCTCAAGGTTGCCAAAAAGTTCTCGCCGTCTTTAGTTAGGTATTCATTTAAAACATCCAAGACTTCTTGGGTTACCTTGCACATCCAAGTCAAAATTGAATCAAGAATGGCATTTTTACATGAATTTTGATACTAATTCAATTGCGTGCGAAGCAGTAAAGCTATCACAGAAACACTCATTAAAATTACAGCTCAGTAATAAGGTTGTGGATGGCTCCCCCCTAACTGCAGGTAAACGAAGAGTGAAGTTAAATTATGCAGCGCGTAATGCGGTAGTGAATGAATTATTGGTTCATTGTGTGACTTTTTAATCACATTTCATGGATTGATTTTATCAAGACACGGCTTGCTGAAGAAAAAGAAGAGAATAGAGTATTTTCTTAAGGAACGGGGCATTATTGTTGGACACAATGATACAAGTTTTCTTCAGCCAATAGACCTTGACAAGGAGAAAGAATACAAAGATAGCCCTCTATTTTTATTAGCATATGGTGCTGTTGAATTTGGATACTCTCTCTTTTGTTATTTGCATATAATTTTCAATCATAAATTGATTTGAATGTAATTACGTTGAATTTCGTTTGGCAGAATTTGATTCTGTTGAATTTTACAATGTTGACTGGGATTGCGTTGAATTCCATTGGCTAGAACTTGTTTGAGTCCAACTCATCTATCTTGAACCCGAAAGTGCTGAATTTTTTTGAGACAGTGCAACAACCATTTTGTATTATCTTGTACTAAAATTCAACTTCTTTGGAGTGGAAGTGGCAACGAAACAGATTGTGACACTGGTACTGAAACGGGTTATGAAAATGGCTGTGAAACTGACAGTGACACTGTGACTGAAACAGGTTATGAAAATGGCTGTGAAACTGATAGTGACACCGGGACTGAAACGGGTAATGAAAATAGCTGTGAAACTGACGGTGACACTAGCATGAAAATGGCTGGGTAACTGACAGTGACACTGGGACTGAAACGGATCATGAAAATGGCTAGGAAACTGACGGTGACACTGAGACTTCAACTGGTCCTGAAAATGGTTTTGAAAATGCTCTTGGAAGTGTTTGCACGCTTCAGTATCGATGAAAACTTTTCTCACCATTCCGCGCTACTTAGCGGTGTGATGGCGACCGTCTTGCCAGTGGACTCCTTTGAAAAGGAAGTCATGAAATACTGCAAGAAGTTTTATGTAAATCCTTGGACGAACTAAGCCCTCCTTCAGAGTCAATCTTAGTAATCATGCACCGAGGAAAATTTTTGCTTGACCCGGTTATCGTCATCACGTTCGAAAGCCCACTAAAGGCAAATTTTTTCCTTAAAACTATGCTTTTTTTCATGCAGCAGGCAAGCGCGTTAATTATAGTCGCTTCTTATCTTCATAACGTAACTATATAAAGAGAACTCACGGTCATTTGGTGCCTGCATTTCTAAGTTTTCCAGTATGTTTCTGTGAGAGAAGGCAGCGCAAGCAGCAGTCGTGTGAGCGTAAGTAAGAACTGCAAGTCTCTATTAAGTGTTGAGATTATAGAGTCATTGTCTCGTGTTGAATGAATTCCATGAGACTGAAATTCAAGCGAGACCCCGTCTCGATCTGCGTACAATGGTTTCGGCTGAGGCAACAAGCATACAAATGCGGTCTCATTAATTCAAACATTATTGACTTTGATCCGAGGCCCCAATTAGCCAACGTGTGGCCACCCCAAAGGAAATGCCTGAATCGATATAGAACGAAATGGAAATTAAGAAAACATTTATTAGAGTGTGAGCTTATATAATGAAAGAATGACTAACAACGAAGAAGTAAGGGCATGTTCTTGGGCGAAGATTTTACGTTGATCTGATAAATACAAATTTTTCTTTTTTTTTGTACGCTGTTCTGCTCAATAGAAAAGTGTAAGTCCTTCATGCGAAAACGTTCCTTATAAACTATAAGCATAATAAAATTACCCCCGAAATTAAAAGAAGCAAATTTTTCACGTATCTCCTAAAATACCAGTTTCTCAGGCAATTTATCGGCTGATCTTATCGGGCTATTAGCATTCCTTTTGTAATTGCTCAGGTAAAAATCAGAGGGGAATGAACTACTCTTCTTCTATCTTTGCAGAGTAGAAATCTTAAGCAAAGTCTAAGGATAATTTTCTATTCACACGAGCTCCATTTGATTGAGAAAATAAGGTTTTAACAGAGAGAAAGAGAGAGACAAGGAGAGAGACTCGATCATTGGGAATGATGCACAGAGTTGTGCCTGATCGGTGGAACACATGACGGTATACTAGCAAATGTAAAAAAGAGAAGCGTAAATAAAAGGCAAATGCAATAGAGCGAGAAATAAACAAAGATAATAAGTGAGATGAGCGAGTGGTAGGGCTGTGTGCGGAGTATTGACGTAGTTTGGACATTGACAGAAGGTGAGGCAGCGAAGTTGTGTAGCCAGAGAGTGGTATCGTGAGCGCAAGAGCGTGCGTTAAAAGCCACACCGTGGTGTACATAGATGCAATGCAGTAGAATGATAAATTTGTATTTCTGGAGAATCTAAGAACGTTAACCCGTAGCTGTAACTAGAGAAGGTTGAAACAATTGGGGTACATTTTTTCACAGGTAGTCACTATCCAACCGAGGTGAAATCCTTTGTATATTTTCTTGAAAGCAATGAGACCAGCAATGGGACGAGTTCTGTGATTGGTCCAGACCAGCTCCCAAAAGCTATGCTGTGTCACGCAGCGAATACATGTAAGAGTGACACGCAAGCTCGCGATTTCAAGCACGCATGACCGTGAGCGAGTGCTGTACGGTGGCGTCGTATAAATGTATCTAATGGTTTGTGTATACAAAGCATTGCAGTTATTTTTGTTATTATTTGTCATAATATTGATTAATGATCGTTGGAATTGTTATTATTATTATTTAACCACATATTATTTTAAATATTGTTCATCGTTCAAACATTTATTGTGATAATTCTATTACCGTTATTAACATCATTGTTTATGATAACTATTTCATTGTAAAAATTCTCTTGCATCATTAAAGTCCCCCTAGCCATTTCAATTGCTTGGACTAGTTAACTGAAGTAAGCATTCAATGTTTTTGACTGGATTAATCTAATTTCACAAAACCAAAAATCTGTATTCCAGCAGCCATTCAAAACTAAATTCTTTATCTACCTTCTAGAGTAGCCTAAAATTCCCAACTGAAAACGTTAACTCGGGCAGAAGCTGGAACCGATTCCTCATCTTCATAAAAGCCCGAAAAGAACTACAGTATTTCGCAAACAAAGTATTGAGCAGGGCTCATTTTTGAGTGCCGAGGCTGGCCTGGCTCGGCCCCAGCGCGGTGTCCATGTGCGGTGAGCAGGAGGCCTCTTCTGGCCGTCACGGCGCGCTGAGCTCCAATAAATTCTAAGGAGCCTTGCATGAGCTGACGGTAAGAGCTGCAAGTAGCAGATTATTATTATTTACAAGCCCCATTATCCGACTTGAGCTCCTGTGAAAGCGAACCTCGTGCCAATTGACACCTTCATTAAGAGCCTTTATGCGTGCCGCACTGACACGCGCCCCCGACTGGGGCTGTCGCTCCCCCTCCGATGGGGAGTGGGCCTGTCACCCGGCATTCTGGGGCTCAGCTGCCACTTGAGGGGCGAGAGAAGAATCAGTTGGTCATCAGTCAGTTGGTCATCAGTCAGTTGGTCATCAGTCAGTTGGTATTTAATAAATTTTTCAACTACTACTTGCTTATCGCAAACAGCGGCTTAACAATCAGTTGTACGACTATTCGTTGGCTGTCAGTTTGGTGTTCAACTGTCAATTGGTCATGAATCAGTAGATTTTCTTTCAGTTGTTCAAGAACCAGTTGGTATTCTATCAGTTGATCAACAATTACTTGGTCATCAAAAGCTCTTCAAAAATCAGTTGGGTATTTATTAGTTACTTAACAATCTAACAAGGCGTACTCTTCTATTTTCCTAGCTGGTTTTCAGATACTTTCGCTATTTACGAGTTGTGGTGCTCCAATCAACAGTCCATTGTAGTCAGAGGCAAAACTTGACATTCCAAAGCGTTCAACGTTTCCAAGCAGCATTAGATGATCAATATTAGTGATATGATCTCTTCGCAGCTTTTGTTGACATTTTTTGGTATGGTTTGGTTATGAAATTAATATTTTTAACTCTGACTATAATCCTGCAGGTGGTTCTTCTTAATTGTGTAGAGGTGTCTAGCAGAGGGCTATGTTAAGGGCCGTTCACGCGAGTAGACAATGTCTGAAGACAATGTCCGTAGATACCCAAATACGAGCATCGAATGCTAACTTTGCTCTCTATTCTGGAGTCAGATCACATTTCAAAAGACTGAACAGTCCCTTGACTTCCAACCCGACTTCAGAATAAAGGATAAAGTTCGAATTCGATGCTCATATTTGGATGTCTCACGACACTGTCTTCAGACATTGTTTGATAATGTTAATGGCCCTTACAGAAGAAGTTTGCTGTCATAAACTCTGTACTTCAACATTACAGGCAGCTTTGAATTACGATCAAGAAAAAGAATGAAAGTTGAATATCAAGAGTTGTACAAAATGAATTACTATAGTATGATTTAAAATTGTCCTTACAATTGTGAAAGTATCAACAGTTACGTAAAAAATATTAGTTTCCAATTTTGCCCTTGTTCTCAAATTTTCTTAGTGTTACTGGATGACATTCAATTTTTATTTTACACTTTCCTGAGAAGGTAAAAAGCTACACGAGACTTCTGTGTGTACAAAACTGATTACCATCGTCGTTGAAGTTCGTGTTAGGATTATGCTCTAGGAATTAATGCACAATTTCCTATTTTCATCCCTGAAGGCATTCAACATAAACACAATTTCCTATTTTCATCCCAGAAGGCATTCAACATAAAAACAATTTCTTATTTTCATCCCTGAAGGCATTCAACACAAACCAGGGAGCTTGTACCGCCTTTGCAGTCTGTCATCATTTAGAAGAGTCGACTGGGCGCGTTAGAGGATAATAGCCTGAAAATTTATTGTGTCTAGTTTTATCGAATCACCCGATCAAAATAACTATTGAGGCGTAATTGCTTTCTGCAGGGACAAAAGTCTGTTCACTTTCCGCAATTCTAAATTCGTTAAAAAAATCTGTGAGTTCAAGTCACAGATGATAGATGTAGAACTTTTAAGGTTACGTATGGTTACATTATAAAAGTCATGGATACATGAAACATCTTCATCCTCTTCAGTCTTGTGCACCCGCTTTTGTCTTGTGTTCTTATTTTCACCCCACTAATCACCTTACGTACGACAACCACACGTTAAGCCCTTGGTTGAAGAAATATTTTCATTGTAAGGATCGAACTCAATAACTTCCTTTTGCTTGAACGTCAAATGTACTGTTAAACCACAACCAGAGAGCAATAAATCGAACATTTGAGGTATTATCTTTTGATTTATGCATTTCACTTTGAAAGGGAATAATTCGTTTTCAGGTTAAAGATATGGTCTATCTTGAGAAGCACAGGGAGAAGTCTACCTGGCTGGGTAGAGAGGTTTATTCATCAGGTGAATTTAAATAGGTCTGTTTATCAGACGGGGTAAATGGGTTGATCTGTTCGGCAGGATAAAGAGTTTAATCTTTATGACGGGGCAAACGTATCTCACTGAAAGTTAGAATTTTGGACGGAGTCAAATCAGCGTTGCCTGTCGAACACTTGTTCGCAGTCCCACAAGATAATCAGAAATAAAACCGCCAGCGTCTGCAATATATCGAGTGTTTCTTAATTTGTGGAGTCGAATCCGAACCAAGGAAAGACTTCGACGCAAGTTCTCAAGTCGAGCGGAGGAGCAAACTGACATGCACTCTTTGGAACTCGCCTGTACACCGCATCACGCATCGAACTTTGGAAATTTTTTATTCAGACAGAAGAACTCCAAGTTCCATTGCCATCGGCCTCTTTTGTCCGCCTTTGTTCAAATTTACACTACAACAAATGGCGGGCGTCAGCATTTCTGCCACCTGCTTTGAGCGACGCCCACTTTTTTTATTAGGAATGAGTAAATATTCAACGAATTAAATACCTTCTAGGAAAACTGCTTACGTATTTAGCATCAAAAATGAATGGAAATAGACTCACAGACGTCGATTTCGGAGAGAATATGACAAGTGTGATTGTTTCCATTTCACTCTTTCGACGAGTGATTGAAAAGATGGGCGTAAATCATAATGTAGATTATAATGCAAATCTTTCGAGATAGTTCACTACAAAACTATTTGTTCGGTAGTGTGTTTTTCTAACGATTGATTTAAGTTACACAATTTTCGAATGAAAGAAAATCCACAGCTGTATAAGTATGAGCATTTCTTTGTCTCTTATTTTAGCTTGAAATATACCAAAATCGCACGTCCAAAAGCCCAGGGAGCTTCCACTCTATGGCGTGATGTTCTTACGTTCACGACGTAACGGTACACTTTCCTCTATTAGCACAGCAGCTCTGCTTTTTACCGTCCTCCACAAAAGGTTAGGGCTTTTAGTCCCTCTTGTGCCATGTATAAAGAGAGAGAACGAGCCCTGCGAGTGATAGGCAATCTCACGCTGACTGCTCCGCAAAGACGCCATCCAAATTCAGGCCGATTGACATAATTTTCGAGTGGTGTTGACAGAGCACAAAAAAGTAGAGTCTGGGTGCAGCTGCGACAACTGTGAAGAGATGAGTCTCTTGATTGACGGCCTTTTCTGATGCTTCGAGTAGTATTAAACCAAGAAACTCGCTGGAGGTTTCTAAGGGAAATTTTACTTTGCACCGGCTATATTTCCAAATGATGAAGAAGTGGCATACATCTGCCGACGACCCTCTCATTCTGTAGTCTCTGCCGACCAAGTATTTCAAATGAGATAATTTTCTAACAAAGTAGGCTGGGAGTTCATTAGTGAACGCAGCGCGGCGCAGTAGCCGTTCTGAGAGGACAATTGCGCCCCAGCGCTGAGCCCAAACGACGTTAAGCCTCAAAGGCAACTTGCTTCACAAATGAGCTGGAAGAAATGACGGTAAATTTGACAAATAAGCACGTCGGATGGAATTGCGCCTCCTTATTATCGTTTCACTCGCTTGCACCGAGTCGCGACTAGGTTTTCCATACCATTTGAGGATGGGCAAGGGCTTAGGCTGCTCCTAATTTAAAATCAAACGAGAACGTATGATGATAAATATTTCTTCTATTCTTGATTAAATTCATCTTAACCGTTATGCTATTTTTAAGTAAAGAGTTCACCGAACCGTAAGCAAAGAACTAAATTGATGAAGAGCTCGTTTTTCCGGGAGCAAATTTGAATGAAAATAATGGAGAAGAATTGGCGTGGAGCAATCAAATTAATTCGCCTGAAGCCAGGGTTCGTTCTCACCAACCGGTCTGTCATAGCAAAAACAAAATGAGATTTGAATGAAAACTGACTCGGTGGCAAAAACTTCGAAAGTAATTCAAACAATATCCTGTTAATCTACACCGTAGCAAAATCAATTTGCGCAACATTCGGAGAAAGTTTGTCATCAGTAAATTTACAACGACTCTTACGTGTGAAGCATAAAATCTGCTGGTCAAGAATGGAAAATTTGTAACTTTCAAGAACTGCGGCACATCAATAACCTGAAACCGAACAGCCGCTAGTTGAAGGGTATGAAATAGCAGGCAAGTGATCAACCTCATGACTGGATGAGTTTTTTACTTATCCTGTTTAAAAGATTTGAATTGAGATAATTCGTTGACTGTGATATTTAGTGTGCGTGAGATCGGGTTTTCCAGTAACTATGACATCCAATGCTCCAAAAGTGGTTTTCGTTACCCTAATTTTCAAATACTTGAAAAAAATGATGTTATCATAATTTCGATACCCAATGCTTAAAAAATGACGTCTGAGTAACCTACTGTGTGTACATAAGACCTGGTGTTATCACAACTCTGGTATACAATGTGTTCAAAACTTGATAACCTTTCAACCCTGATGTCCAGTGTTTGTAAAATGTGATATTTGTGTAACTCTGCCCTGAGGCAAGTCTTCAATCCAACACCGCAATGTGTTATCTCTGTTCTACCCAAAGTGCATTGCTTATTATCCTTGTTTTGATCTTCCTCTTCTCTGGAGTTGAAAACATGAGCTTCGTTATTTAACATTTTGAACTAAATTAGCTCAGTTGATACATGCTGATTTAATGTGACGCATCATGAATCGCATTGGTAGACTGAACCGATTTGCCTCCAGTATGCCACAAGACCTTATTCTTTGACCATCTGCATCACTTGTTGTATTTCAAATGCAGGTCCCGTGAATATCACGCGCAAACCATCTCCTTGTTGAGTAATTTGCACATAACGATTTCGGAACAGTGTCGCTCAATACTTTAAACTTACCTATTCCAATCTGCATTTGACATTAATTCTCTGCTGCTATCCAGCAAGGATATGGTCTTTTTAAGTGAAGCAACTCGTGTGAGAACTAGATTCGGGTTAGCTACGAAAGTGCGAAGCATAATGCGCTTTGATTTCATAGCAAGAAAATTAAAAACTTACATATCTTTGTAAAGTGATCTTTTTATTGCGTGTTGTAGTCTAATGTACATCTTCATGCAAAAAATTCTATTTCGGGTAGTAAATGCAGCATGATTGTGCAATTTGCATGATACGTGTAATTGGCTATAACCATTTATTCCTGCGTACGTCGTTCAAGAAGTATATTAACGTACCTTTCATTTGGACATTTGATAGCGCGCCGCGCATCAACTTGCTAACATTATTGCACTAATTAAGTTGTTCCCGATGAAGAGCTTCCTTGGGAGTCTTAATATATCTTGAGTTAGGGCCATATTATCGGCTGCAAAAACTACACAGCCGCTATGCAAGTCGCTGGCCGGAGACAAGCCAGTCATTACGCGCCGCTTCTTTTGCGACCAGTAAGAATAAGTGCAATTTGCAGGGAACCGTTGTCCAATGAGAGATTTTTGGATAAAGAGCGAGTAAATGAAATTGAGAAGCCGACGGACGCTGTCTCATTCTTGTCATCAGTCAAACGATAACAACCACTAAGTCTGCGATAAGACGGCCTCTGTAACGATAAGATTATTCCTCTATAAAGACAATAAGTCGTAATTACGTCGTCCAATTTTTGGAATCATTTTGGAGATACTTGATTTTCTCTGATGCTTCAGAATCTAATACCAACAGAGCAAGAATATTGTGCTGTCCAAGTCTTGGTAGTGTTTTGTCACGAGCACTATATCGAGCTGTCATGATCACAATATCGTGTTGTCATGATCACTATATCGTGTTGTCAAGATCCCAATACTGTGTTGTCATGATCACAATATCGTGTTGTCATGATCACAATATCGTGTTGTTGTAACCTCAAAGTACAAGGAATTCTACGTAGCACTTGACACATGAACTTACAGAAAATTTGAATCAAAAGTAAGCAGTTGATGAATAGCATAGCGAATGTTCCCGAAAAGACTGGCCGGCTATGCAGATTTTTTTATGGCCCCTGATTTACCCACGCGAGTGAGGCGGCGGTCGCAGGTGTGGGAGGCCGTGACGGCATCCTTGATGGTTTAATTTCTCGAGATACTTATCTAGTTTTTACCGGACACTTACTCAGGTTTTTCCGGATATTTAAACATTTTTCTGAATCTTTAAACAGTTATTACACGATACTTAAAAGTTTTTTTCGAGTGCCCAGTTGGCTTTTCCGGACACTTGATTAGTTCAAGTGAAAGCAATTTGTTCTTAGACATAATTTTACTGGAGATCTAACATCCAAGTGAAGTATCAGCTGCCAACCAGATTGATAAAATAAAAAATGTAAGTTGGGCCGTTTATTGCTTAGTACTAAAAGGCTGTTTTTCATTTCCAAAAAAATTCGACCAACAAATTAGCAAATTAGAATAAACTCTAATTCATAATACGTAGGAGTGAATATCTAATACATATAAGTAACAGTACATATAATACTGTTGAAATTCTGTATGAACCACCGTATTGATCTTAATTGATGTGCCCATGTGGTTTTGCCAATAAATCATGTCCACCTTGCGGCTCTCACGTCCATTTGAATCATTTGAGTCCCCACGTCATGCATCAAGTGTTCATTATTTTACAATTTTCTGTACTGAACGAGTTAACATTACTGACTCCCTCTCAAAGTCTGAACTAAATTTGGTTAAATTATTTACGTCGGCCGCAGCAAATAAGAAAATTTCAAAGTGTGCTCACCGAGAAGTGATCATTAGGACCCTCGTTGAGCGTCAGCCAAAGCTCGGAACGTTCGAACTCGATTTCTGAAAAATTTTCTGTGTGATTTTCTCCGTAATGAATGCGACACGTTAAAGAACTATGCTTACCTCGCAACTCAAGGGAAGGGGCTCAGTTTTTTAACGCTGATTGCTAAATGTGAAATTTTTTTAACATGATGAGATATGCGTGAGCGACAACGCGTTTCTGTAGGAAATTTTGTGTATTTACAGGGTACGAGGGCTGTTTGAGGACATTTTTAGTATGTTAAATAAACAATAATGTTTAGCAAAACATGCATACTTTTAAATTAAATTTGAAAAATATCCTTCTTATCCTTATCAAATTATACTATGAAACAACATTTTGGTTCATTGACTGCATCTATGCGGGCCCGAAACCGTTGACAAGCTGAAATTGGGTTGCTCTTATTCATTTCAGACATCGCCTGGACAATGGCCGCATTCAAACTGAGGTCGCCAATGGTACCATGAAGATGTCGATCAGTTTACCTTTCAATAATGCTCCATACATAATATTTCATAGAATTTAAAACAGGCGTGTTTGGGGGTCACAAATTGTGGGTCACATGATCGTAAAAATTCTCTACTAACCATTCTTGGGTTACTATGGCTTTGTGAGAAGGTGCTGAGTTTTGCTGAAAGACATATGACCTTCCATTAGAAACTTTATCTATCCAAGGCTCCACAACCGTTTTTAGAACATCAATGCATCCAGCAACATTAACCGTCAGACACTGTGGAAAAATGTAAGGTGGCGTGACATGACCTTCACGACTCGCCACTCCTAAAAGCATCACAGTTGCAGTAAAGGCAACTATGACTGCGCTGTTTCATTTCTTAGGCTGACACCTTAATTTAAAAAGGTTAATCTGAAATAGAAAACAGCATTGATAATGTTTGAGTGTTTAATAAACTGAAAACAACGTGTCCTCATACATCCCTCGCACCTTGCTCTGTAGAATAAATGGAGAACCTGCATTCCACTGTTCATGGTTGTGCCACTAGAGCTGCTGAACCGCGGATGGAAGCCGGCTTAGCCGCTAAAAATAAAATAAATCGATGTCATGAAACTATCACTAAACACCGGACTTCAAATGATATCTTGGATGCATTTCCTCAATTCCAAAATTTCCCGAATATACAGTGCTTATAAAATGAGAGTCCACTGTGTGTTTATAAAAAGTTGTTAGCAAACTACAGAATTAATTTACTTCAGTAAAAAATATAAGAAATAGCCCTTATTCGTACAATAGTACTAATAGTAATAAACTATTGCACTTATTCATTAATCTTTTAGTGAAAATAAGGTATTTGTTTTACCGCAGGCGCCTAAATAAAACGAATACGGAAGTCGGTCGACGCGCCGCTGTCTGTCTCACCTGAAGGGTTCAGGTCTGTGCTCGTAAGAATGGATCCGAATTTGCAAGTGAAATTGAGGTTTCGACGCGTTATTCAATAGAGGCGTTAAAGTTCACTCTTTTCTATATATCCCCTTGAACTTCAGTTTGGATTAAATCATTGCATAATGTCGTTTCCGCAATGTGTTTAGGTCATCAAGTAGTTCAAGTTTAGCCTCATGATCGAAGTAATAGCGTTTCAAAGAGTGAACAGCGGGTGCTCCTTCCGTGCTATTAACTAGCGAACCGGATGAAACGTGAGTCAAAAATTGCATCAGTCTATCATATAGTTCGTACTGTTGGCCAGGTAATTAAATAATAAGCGCGACGTTTCGTTGCCTCGTTTCTAAATTAACAGTTTTTACATGTTTTGGATATGAATTTCTTCGAACGAATCGCTTTAAGGTGAGCCTGAAAATTTTACCTGATAGGTTTACTCAACTGTTATAGTTTAACACTACATGACAGGTTTACCCAACTGTTATAGTTTAACACAACCTGACACGTTTACCCAACTGTTATAGTTTAACACTGCCTGACAGGTTTACCCAACCGTTATAGTTTAACACTGCATGACAGGTTTACCCAACTGTTATAGTTTAACACTACCTGACAGGTTTACTCACCTGTTATAGTTTAACACAACCTGACAGGTTTACTCACCTGTTATAGTTTAACACTGCATGACAGGTTCACCCAACTGTGATGCCTCCGGTCACCAGATTGACCTGATACGCACACTTTACAGATACACTCGGCTGGTGTACTTGACAGGTCTACTGAACAGACATGCTTGGCAGGTGTGCTTGGCAGTTGCAAGTGGCAGGAATATCTAACTAGTAAACTTGGCTACCTTCACCTGTGTGGCTTGATAGATATTTTCATTGCTAACGAGACCTGACAGTTTCCTTTCCAGGCACGCAGGACGCACTTGTACGCACTTGTATGTCTGACAGCTACTCGCCATGCCTTGAGGAGGCGGTCTGCTGGCATGGGGAGGGGGAGGAAGAGGTGATCAGGAGGAGGTGATGAGGACGGGGGGAGGGGAGGAGGTGTCGGCAAGGATTCTGTGAGCATTATTTCGAGGGTATATTTGACGACCCTCGGGCTCAGAAGAAGTCCTATTGATTTTGGCAACTTTTATTGGATATCAAAGTAAATTCCTCTAATTTCCTGTGTCAGTTTAATGAACCTCGAAATCCTCTCCGTGTTAAATATCAAGACGCAGTTTAGGGCTCAGAAATTGTGAAGCAGATGGAGCTAAGATAAACAGCTTCACTACGCAGACAGGCTGCAACATGTGGGAGGGGAAGCGAAGGCCTCAAGCTGATGAGTTGAGGGGAACCTGGAGCGCTAATATCAAGCCAATCATCATTAGTCAACAACGATTATCTTCATTAACCCACATAGATGACAGCACTTGGCACAAACACAGTATGGTCGTGACCAAGGGCTTATGATTTCGGGAATTGAGATTACAGAAAAGTGCACAATTTTTTTACATCGGCCTCATGCTTTGCAGCAGCACCGATGTCGACCGTGGAGCATAGCGAGAAGCATCGCTTACAAATCGCTCTCGCGGACCTAATTTTATTACGAGAACAGTTAACATTTTGATGAGCTGACGAGCACACTTTTTTAGTGTCAACTGTGAATCTGGCTTGCATTTTGAATTTAAATACATAGTGGACTAACTTGCTAAGAACCTGCGCCAGTAAAAGCCAAATTTAATACAAGACTTGTCAATTTCAGATCAGAATCAAGTTTGTAGTTTTTAAATATTCTGTGAGGATCTAGAAACTTTTATGCCTCTTAATGAAATGGGCCGCTCCAACGTGGCGGATGTATAATTCCAAGTAAAGTAAAAATCGCTTCTGAAGGTCAGGTGATATTAATTTATGATACACTTGCGAGTTACATCTGTCGTGCACGTAATATCTAGGCGGAAAAATCTTTTCACAAGGTCTCAGCAGAGTCCTAAATTTTAGAATTCATGAATCTACCGAAAAGAAAATGCAAAATTGAATTATTGATGCGCACATCCCCCAGGAAATTAGAATAAAAAATTTCTATTCTCGAGGGAGTGACATTTGAGAAAATTTGCAGTTGAGCGTGTCGGTCTTGGAGCTGTGAGGGGGAAAAAGATATCTTTCCCCATCTTTCCCGTGGAAAAAGATAAACATTAATTCTGCTCTACGGCCCTGAGAGACAACACCTGCCAAGATGAATGGCATACCGTTTGAATATTGAGCGATTCCAGGCCAAATCGATGACGCATGGGCGTCGAGGCGACATATAGCCTTCCAGATTTCCGCTTGCAGGTAGCATCGAAGAGCTGTTCTGCTCTGATATTGTAAATGCATTCATGTCAGTGTGACCGTCCGCACATTGGACTGCTGAACAGGCGGTCTTGGTCGACATGATATATGCAGTAATGCTTTCTGAGATTTAGGGTTGAAGTTAATTGACGCTTGATTGGCGTACGCTGACATTTTCTTCGTCTGCAGGAAAGAGAGCCTTTTTAAAAGAGGTGTTTCTCTTCAACATACCACGCACGACATGTGCGGAAAGATTTGTTTCATCTTTGTAGTTTCGAGCTCGACTCTTGAAAAGATTTTCTGTAACATTCCAACACATTTTGAAGCATTTTGTTGAACTCAGACATCAACCAAACAAATCAGCAACGGCTACTGATCTGAATGGAATTACGGCTTCTTTTGGTGAGCTAACAGACACCACAGGAGGATGTAAACCATCTCTGAAAACCTGGATACATTTTATTTAGATTGAAGCAACTCTTACTTTTTGTTAAGAGGAGCAGATTCAAACAACACATGCTATGTCCTTTTAAGCATAAGATTTGTTCTTTAATCGCCTCCTATCAGTTACGTTGAGTGTAGTTTGAGCGTCAATCATGTCCTGTCGATGACCTTAAATGGCGGCGTCGAGATGTAGCGTCGTGAATAGGATGATGTCTCCAATAGTCCTAATTACATCTTTAAGAGAGTGGCAAATGGTTCCCATGGCGACCCTGTAATCACCTAGGCTGAGGGCATCACGATGCACCGCCTCTACGATCGGTCGTCTTGGTCGTAAAGCATCATTTTTGTTGGGAGTTTCTGTGATTTCTGTGCACATAAAGTTGTGGTAGCGTGCAATTGCGAGGCGGCTCAGCCTTGTCTCGGGTAACATTAACCAGCCATTAGGATCTCGACGCCCTCTTGTGACGCCCTTCGGTGCTGAAAGCGGACTTCCAGAGGGTGTGCAGGCCATGATGTATGGGATCCCCTGGAGACCAGCGCCTCCACACCGATCTCTGATCCGGCTTACAGAACCTGTTGGGTCGCTGAGCGCTTTGCAGATTTCAGCTTTCAGACCAAATTTAACCGCTCATCAAAAGTTAATTTAGCTGCTTTCGGATAGTCTCGGCTAATTTTTTCTTACTTACAAGGATACATTCAGTGTAAATTCGCGCGTCTTAGGAGTTTTGTTTATCGTATCGCAGAATTTGAATCTGTTGTACCTGAGCTAGATGCGCGTTCGAGAGCCTGCCTTTAAAAGAGCAGCGTAAAAGCGCTATAAACACAGGCTCTAACTTTGATGATACCAGCGCACGTAAAGCTCTTCGGAAGATCATGTCTGCAATGCACGCAGCCTTCGGCAGTTCATTCTTCACGTGATAAATACGCCGTATATTTCGAGTCTGACTTTTATACGACGATCACATGATACTGCGGCGGAGCTTCATTGTGTACGTCACGCAATTGATTTCTCCAGCTCGTTTATGAAGTTGTCCGCAGTTGAAAGCAAAATAACTTATTTCCCAGGGGCACGAACTCGGGACGCTTTCATCCGATTGGATTCGCTTTTTGAAGAGAATCTCGAACATGCGCCACAAGGTTCAGTTTTAGAATGAAATTTTGTGTTAAAACGCTCTGAAGCTCACTGTTGAATTCTTTAGGTGCGTGCTGTCTGTGGATGGAATTCGTTTTTTTTTTCGTTAAACTGTGTCTTAAAATGAAGCTAATAATAAAGGCTGGTAGAAACATAATTGTTCCACAAAATACGTTTTAAAAATAGGCTTTCCTGCTATGCAATCTATCCGTGAAATGTTTCTTGAAAACTTCCCTATTTCTATAACTTTAGCAAATTAGGCGGACCTTCCCGTATCGTAACGCAAATCAACGTGCATGAACGTGCCAGGGTGAAATTCAATGCAAAACTGCTGAAATATTCGTATATAAGATAACATCTGCCATAATTTATGCAAAGTCTAAAATAAAGCTGTACTTAAAATAACATTGAGAGTTGAATCAAAATGTACGAAATAAGAACACTGAACGAAAATGAAACTATGAAGTATCAACGAAGATAAGATAAAAACACAAGTGGTTGTTCAACGAGGCTTGGCTGGCAAATTTAAGAGAAATTGAAAAAGGATGAGCTCTAAAGGTTTGGATGAACGTCGAAAGGTCGCAATTTCAGGTGACTTTCCACAAAATATTGCAACAATTTTTTCTTAATTTCAGGGCTACTTATGAAGTTTTTAGCTATGAGTCATGACCTGATTCTGTGAGAAATCCCTAATATTTGAGCGTAGAAAGATGCCTTTTGCGTTCTATTTACACCGGTTTGGTGCACAATTACAATTTTACTTATATTGGATCAGTAAACTTATTTCATCTAACATGCGGGTCCAATGGAGAAGTAAACTTATTTCTTGTACGTACATAGGAAGTAATCATTTGAAAACCTTTCGACATTACACTCAAGTACCACAATAACTTTTGTCTTTAGCTGTGATCTGCCCCTCTTCGCTTGAAACACGCTGATTCAAAGCCCACACAAGTCACGCTAGGATAGATGCAGAGAAAAGTCACTGCTTACCAACCGTCAAAAAGATTTGTGCCAATTTAATTCTGATTTTCTTCAACTTGATCAAAAATAACTGGAGAGGTATTATGAACAAAAATGGTTTCATAACGCAGTATTCCTCAAAAAAAAAGCAAACTGGGATGAAAGGAAAGTTCCGTTCTAGCACCGTTCAAATAATTTTAAGCAATTGTTTTTCAATGCAAATACACATAGAGGTGTCGCTACAGAACTGACACACCAAAACCCGCCCGTGAGAGCAGTTCGTAACGTTACCTAGAACTCAGAGCGCACGAGAGGATAACGATAACGAAGGCAGCACAGCTTCGGTGTGGGAGTGGTGTGTTGTTGTCCGCCGTGTGCCTCATTACACATGCGCCCGCACGTGGTGCGGACATCGTCCACCTCTGCAGAGAGGCAGTAGTGGTGCAAATGTCTCGCAGACGGCGCTCGTGGGAGAGGCAAAGTCTTTTGTTCCTTGCAAAGGATCTCGAAGGATCATTTCAACTGTGCACAAATAGACCCCAATATTTTATCTCAGGACGGTTTTGTTCTGCTGACAGATCTTGAGACTTAGCTTACTTTCTTCTTCCTTTCGTGAATAATTGTGAATTTACTTCTCAAGCCACGTCTACACTATTAAACTCTTCGTCAATCACGAACACATCAAAACGCAAACAAAAGCAGAAACTCTTCTGAGTAGTGTGCAGACTGTGCTTTCGGCCGCATAAAGTTGAATCAGTGCAGATTGTAAATGAACGACATTGCTCCTTGAATAAGTGTATAACGTTGATATATGCTAGTGTTGTAATATTATTTCTTGGCAGTTTTTAGTCTTGCAGGTGTTACTCTTTACAAGTAATGACGTTTTTACTCGTGTTTTAAAAATCTGAACCAGTAGATCTTCCAATGTTATACCGGCAGGTTACCAGCTACTATTTATACAGCGTCTGCCAGCTACTATTTATGTTAAATTAACTAATCCTTAATTTAAACAAGCTTATATGACAATATTAAGGTATTATCCAATTAATAAATTACCGAAATAATAGTTTACCATATAATAAAATATTCATTAGCCCAATAAATACATAAACAAGGGCCTGTTCACTGTATCTACGAAAGTTTGTGTTCGGAGTTTTCCAACATGGGGGAAAACACAAACACACAGAAATTTGCCTGCGCGCGCAATGTGTTCTTGTTCGCGGAGGGCTTAAAAACACGAAATTCAATCCAAAGATTGATAGTGTGGACGGGGCTTTAGTAACACGTTGCAGGCCTCTACGACGGATGCTAGATAACTGTGATGCTTATTTAAAAAAATCATCCTCTTGATTAGGATAATATTTTCTGCGAGTCAGACTTTCAATATTTTACTTACTAAAAAAATCCTTTAGGAAGGAATTAGGCCTATTTTCAAGACAACGTTCATTGCGGTTGCATGAAAAATGTTGATTTGATAGCGAAATGTTGACGCTAGCGCCCTCATCCGCTGCAGCTAAACACTGACACGGAGAACCTGCTACCGCCATTTCAGAAATATTAAATTAGACGACATCGAGCCTTTCCTGTTTCTACAAGTTGATTCGCAAAATTAAAACTCGAAGTTTTTGATCCCTGAGTCAAAACGATAAATGATAAGATTCAAGGAATAAATGACTGACGTTTGAAAACGTTTGCAAGACCACGAGTCGGTATACTGAGAAAGGGAGATTGACCTACTTATTAATGAAGCTTTATAAATTTTATCCAACGCAGTTGGCATTCAATACTCCATTGGGTCTTCAATGCCTCGTAACCACTGACGCGTGGGTGGTGTTAGGAAATGTGACAAGCTACCTTTCTCAAAGGAAGCACTTCGTGGTTACGTGAAAACCAGTTTGCTTAGCCGTGAATCGAACCCCCACTTCCCAGCTGTGAACGGAACACGGTACCAGTGTGCCATAGAGTCCCTCCTCACGTTACTTCACGCGTTAAATATTATTTGTGATTCCCGTGTTTAAAATCATGGCTCCCTTTTCCGTGGTCGCCTGTTTCTCAGCACACATTTCCTTTAAAATTTCCTCGAAAACGTCTTTTGTTGAAGTAAGAATCGTGTGCGCTCGATATCGCTGAGATTTCGAGCAATTACGCATGCAATTGAATCGTTTTGGTTTTCAAATGAATAAGGTGGAAACTGACTCAGCAAAATTATTGCTTCGTTTCATAGATTACTGTTTTCTTATAAAAAATGTGTAATTTAGCCACATTCCTAGTCGGTTTACTCATCAATTGACACGTCCATAGAGTAGTTTGGATTAGATTTTACCCAGTAAAAATGAAGTCCCCTCTTTATTATGAAATAAAATAGGACTAAAAATATTAATTAAAGCTAAACTCAACATTTCACAAACTCCAAAACTGCACAGCGCTTCTCAACGAGCTGCTGCCCAGAAACATTTGAATTCAGCAGCCGCAGTCGGACGGCGCTCTGCAGAGCTGTGTTATTGTCCATCAGCTGAAGATGTCCCGAATACCAAAGCCCATGTTCTCGTGAGTGGCCGGTACTTTGCTGGAGTTGCCTTCTCTAGATTACTGTATCGTGCGTATCAAGACTTAGATTATCATCCAGAGCGGAGGACAGGAGAGATTAGATTTGAATGGCTGGAGATGCCTGCGACCTCAGGTGTCTGCGAAAACTGGTTTTATTCTGCGAAATTTCCGTGAGTTCCAAGGGAATAAAGCATGCAACGTAAGTCTGTTCGGTTATCGGACACACGATTAAATCTTTAGTGACGAACCTGGTAGGAAATATAAAAACTAGAGATAGTATTTCCGCGACTAATGAGTTAACAGGTCGGAATATAGATAGTAGAAAAGTGTGAGATTTTGTCGCATCTGCCTCACGTATCGCAGAAATACCAACGTCGAGCATAAAGCATAGCTTTCAATATCAACACCTCTATAGTCCGATTTATTTGCCTGTTTTTTGTGTGTTTGTTGACTGGTATGGAATATTCAGCAATAACCTAAGGGTTCGTCATAGCTAAAGGATCGACTCGATGAGATTTGTGGATGGAGCGGTGTGGAAAAATTTCAATAAGTGATGCTCGGAGTAACACTGTAACCATTGATTGCGACAAATTATTTAAAGTACATAATCAGCGGACTGGTAAAGCGAGCATTTTTTTTGAGCTGTATCACCGCTTCTTATTTTGAAAAACTCACATTCATTTTTTTAATGCGTTGTTAAAAAATTTTCTATTTTTTGCCTATATTCCATGATGTAAGGGAATTGAATCAATCTTTGCTTTCTCTTCTGTCGATATTTGTTTGAAATACGGAAGGCCAGCAAACAGTGGCTTTACAATCCCCTATAGTTCCGTGTGAAATACGGAAGGCCAGCAAACACGGCCCTTCAGTCCCCCTACAGTTCCGTGTGAAATACGGAAGGCCAGCAAACACGGCCCTACAGTCTCCCTACAGTTCAGTGTGAAATACGGAAGGCCAGCAAACACGGCCCTACAGTCTCACTACAGTTCAGTGTGAAATCTGTTCATGCAGTTCGTGAGAAGCTGAAGGCGAATGATGGCGCACATAATCAATTTCAAATTAAACTGAATGCTACAGTTTCATTTTCATCTGATTTCATGTAAGAATTATTATTCAGAAAATTAATTGTATGCATTAAAAAATACAGAGTTGATTTCCGATCACCCTGCACCTTCAACATATCGGACGAATATCTGAGAAAGAATTCATTCCACACATAATTCTTTTATTCTCTTTCTAAATAATGAAACCCAAACAGGAAAGCATAAAATTTATGCAAAATTTTTTTCTGGAAAATAACTGAGGCGTTTGGTAAACGCAGGCTTCGCGCAAATGCGAGAAAAAGACAAAAACGATGGGTAATGGGTAATGCAAGATTTTTTTTTTGTGTTGCTATTGCGCCTTTTCTTGAATGCTGAACTCGAACACAGCACAAATTTATGTCAGAGTGATTGTCGTGCCCTCTAGGCCGTACGCTGTGGTTGTCGAGCCCACTAGGCCGTA
>VOMN01058990.1:0-44909 GCA_014899125.1 Orchestia grillus | reverse complement strand
GAATCAGTGCCCCCCGTGGCAGCGGTGCCCCCCGTGGCAGCGGTGCCCTCCTCCAGTGCACAGCATCTCCAGATTCACCCTTATGTTAAGGCCCCTCAATGCATCACTGTCTCGAACTCTCGAACAGCGACTATCGTAAACCATTCAGTTCATTTTACTTCAACATTTTTCGGTATCCCCATTTATTTCATTTCTGTCTCCGAAGTAGTGTATTTTTAACATGTGTTTTTTCATTCGTGTTTTTCACGTGCTCTCGCGCTTAGGTTTTTACCTGTGATCAAAACTGTGCGTCTAGAGTCTAGACTATCAGTGGGAGCTGTGGGAGTACAATTCTATTTTTGTTCGGTAGCTGTTGCTCGCGCTCAACATTCACGATCATGACAAACCAAAATGTGCCTACGCTCAATAAAATCGCTCTCATTCGAAACGAACAAAAATGAACGCTTGCAAACAAACGCGGCGAAGATAAATGCAGTAAGGCACTTTAGTTCTCGAACAGAAAGTGTTATTTCAAGCCAATCAGGAATCTGTACCATATGAAATTTTCGTGAAGTAGTGATGCACGCTCAACTTTTTGAATTACTATCTGTTGCTCCAAGAAAAAATTCTCATTAGTTAAAGTGAACGTGAATTAAGAACTCGTGAACTACAGTGCTCTATTGTGCCGGACGTCGCATGCTCTGCAGCCATCGCTCTTCGAGGGAGCTCAGTGGAGGATGTATGCGTTGAGGAAGCAAATCTCGCAGCGAATGTCCTCTGCATGTTTCGGAGTATCATCAGTTCTGAAAGAAAACATAGGGGATACTGCACGCGGTACTGCTCATGCGCGTGATGAATTCAGGCGATTTTTTCATAAGCAAAAATTTTGATTGCAGTTATTTGTGATACGCGTGTAATGATTTTAGTGCGCGATGGATAAAATTACAAAATTGACCTATAGTAACTTGGTATGATTGCAAGCCCTTTTCCCCGCTTGTGACCTGAAATATGAAGTACACTTCAGGAATTTTGATCCTGTTCAATTTTATATGTGTGACCAACAATGTTCAAATAAATATATCAAATAAGAAAATGTACGACACACAGGCAAAACAATTCTAGTAGGCTGTGAATCCAGAACTTATCTGTCGTGTACGAGCAGTATCGCCAGTACGTCACAATCAAATCTTATAATTATTTTCCCTGAAGGTAATACCAATGCCATTGTTAGCTGACATAATAACGTTGTTTTTTAGTTCTTTCTTCGTATTCGTAGCTAACTTCGCGAAGTCACTCCACATGAGTTTTTGCGTGCCTTCTCATGAAATGATTCCTAGGCTCTTTCTTTTGACTCCTGAATGAATCCAGTTCAACCGGTAATAATTTCAACTCCTTTATTTGGAGTGAAGCTCTAAGGATTTCCAGGCCTGATTTATATACATTACGCCACGTTGATATTTTTTCACTGTATGGCTTTCTGACTTGAACCATGATTTCTTTTGGGATTTGCCGTCATGAGCCACACGGGAATATTTTAAACACTTTTTGGTGCACAAACTTATTCCAAGCTCAACTAAAACTCTATGTCTGACGGTGTAAAAAATTATAAGAGAAACGAACTCATCTCTTGTATAATATATTTAGGACTGAATTCATTTTTGAGATCCGCTCTGATGCTGAAAATAAATTGTACTTCTTTGCAATGAGGATACCGTTTACAAGATGTCAGTTAATTATAATTCAATATAAACTGGAACCTAAAGAAACATATTGATTCTACCTTTTCTAAAATTTTGCTCGCTGTGCGCCAATATTCGATAGGAAAAAGGTGAATTTTTCAAAAACCAAACCAAAACCAAGTTAATGAAATTTTGTACCTATTCGAATACTACAGGATATTTGATTGAAATTGACATTACGCGCATTCAACTGAGAAATATGTGTCAATGAAACATGGACACACTTACGCACTTTTCTGGCCGAGTTGTGAAACTACACCAGTAGTGTATTTTTTATGTCAACCTGTGAAAATAGTTCAACATTATGGAGGTTATTACGATCGTAAGGATAAATGAAGAAACGTTTTTTTATATATTTACCAATATAAATATTTTGATTATGCCTAACATCGTGCCTGCTACATGCACTGGGTAAATTATTCAAAAATATTCATTTCCATTAATATAAAAACCTAAAAATGTTCATTTATTGTTTATTCCTACTGTGCGTAGTTTTGGGACCGTTCTGACTTTAGAGTCTCCGAGGCTTTTGCTTCATGTTTGAATTATCTTATAATTACATGCGTTAAACTTCAATGTCGCGCCCAAAGTGTGCTCAATAAAATCATGGTTTAGTCGTTAATAATTATGCCCTGGTGTTCGAGGGCTCGGAAGGCCCGTTGGCAGCGCCTTATTACGTAAACAGGCATTGTTCTTGTAAGAATTTTCAGGGTGAAGAGCCTTTTGGGTATTTTTATCCGTGAGAGATCATGTTCAAGTTAATTGGAAGAGGCGGCTCATCCTAAGGAAATTTTCGACTTAATTATCGTCAGATGCGGGAATTTTAAAAGCCTTTGTAGCTGCTTAGAATTTCCCTCAAACATGAGATGTTTGACGCCGGGTGTCTGTGAGGTGCAGGTAAGAGCGTGTCTCACAAAGCATTGAATGGTTTGCGCAGACTGGCCTGCCAGGCTTAGCCAGAGTCCAGGAACCAATGCAGCTCCAGGCGGCCCCATGGTGCAGTAGGTTAGTCGACCTGCCGAGGTTCCGTCCCCGGACACGATCGATCGGCTGCTGGATCTTGAAGGGGCTACAGACCGCCTCCTTCGTGAGAGGAGGCCTTATCGCCACATACCTCTCAGCTCTTGTCATTGATAATACGCAATTGGAAAACCAATCTGAAGGACTGTTTGACAACTCAGCTGGGAAAAATATTTTAACCTTTGCTTCCTTTTTCTTTCACTGCGTAAAATCATGTGCAGGTCGTTCTTATAAAAGCTGCTATCGCTGTCGCTCTTCATCCGAACTCAAGGCTCACCTACTCGTTTTTTCTTGCACGTTTGATGCCACAATGTTTACGTGTTGGCGTGTTGTAGGGCGCATGTTGCACGTCGGCGCTGCTTCAAGTTTGTGTCGATCTCGAGTTTGGGTTCACATCCTCGCTGAGGACAAACATCTCACTCAGCACATGCTTGCGTCACATCAAAAACTTCGACAGTGCGCCAATTAGGAACCAATATTCAGTCCAGGCAATGCGCAGGTAGGTGCATGCTAGGATTTTCATAAGAGCTTCAAAAATGCACCCATTCTGGTCCTGACTATAGAATATGGAAAAGTGGAGATGTGTTGGCGAATTATTTGCACCGGTATAAATAGATCATAGAGATAAAATAAGATCAAATTCAGAAAATTAATACTTTACGCTGAGACAATTGAGCAGCAAAAGTTCGAGTAATGGATGTTGCACTGTGGTGTATAAATTTAGTTGCAGTATTGTACGATGGCAACAAGTTGTATATGTCTACGTGTATATTGAAAAAATAACCGAAAAACGTGCGACACGGAAATAGTTTGCAGCCTCATCCTCAACGATGAAAAACTGTACATTACACATCCGTGGTACTCAGAGCAGTGCTATCACGAGAAAATCCTGACTGTAGTATAACAAACTCCAAAATAGGCCTCCGGCACCGCGTATAATTACAGCACACAGGCCCTCCTCATGCCTGGAGGTACAACACACTGGCCCTCCTCATGCCTGGAGGTACTGACTGTCGTTGCGTGAGCGGTTGCCAGTGCGTCGACCAGCGGCACAAATAGCTCTCGCTCGGGAGCTTCTCACGAAACCGGTCGTCCTTTCTTCTGTTGACAAATCTAATGTACAGGACTCGCTAATGGAGGGAAAATCGAGAAATTAGAGGACAGTAGTACGAATAAATCATGGTTCTAAATCAGGTGAATTTCATCGAATTGTAGTCTCTTTTTCATTTACCTGCAGATATTTAGTTCACTTACGAGAAGATTGTGAAAGTTTGATACGGTGACAGTATAATTTCTTGTCAGTCGTTGATGAAGAGCAGCGTTAAAATTTTTAGTTTTAGAACTTCTTTAATCTATCTAGGACACCTAAAAATTTACGAAGTTGCGTAAGTGAAGAATTCTACCTATTCAAATTAGGTTTTTCTGAACTAGCATAAAAAAGACGACGTAGACTACATACCAAAAATATATCTCATTTCCCTCATTCATTCAATAATAATTAATGGGAGATTTTCGTCAGTCTTCCAGCATTGTCTGTATGTAAATTGTACGATAGCATCATTGCATTCTGCTTAATAATATCGCAATTCCAGCCCCCATGTTTCTTCGCATGCTCTGGTCCACCAGACGTGAGAGCACTATTGCTCTAAAGGATTTTCGTCAAAGAAATATTCTGTGTTTCCGATGAGTCAAAATCGTCTTTCGTTTTTTCCAGTCGTAACTTTCCGGCAACGCTCTATTCCCATCAGGAATGCAGATCCACGCGCCAACGTGTAGAAAGTTTGTTGTATAAAGTCACATGTTTGGTCGACTCGAACTATTTAGGCAGCCGAATTAGTATTTCAGCTGTACGTTGAGGTATTTTCCTCCAGCTTATTATTAGTCCATTCATTTTACCACTGAAGGTTTCAAAAATGTGCATTCCCGACGACTGAAGTCGTTACAATTACTTCAGGTAAAGACGTAAGCTTCCACTTAACGAGAAAGTCTGTCAAATACTACAAACCCATCCCCCTTTTAAATCGCTCCTAGACTATTTTTTTCTAAGTCCATCTGAAAAATTAGGTTCACTAGACACTCCATTTCACTTCAGAAATTAGTTAGCCCCGGAAATACCTTTCGCTTTAAATCAGAAACATATATGCCTCAGTTTCCATTTTCTACTGCATGGCCTGATGCCGCTGCGCTGCAGCGAGTACAAGGAACAGTTGCGACGAGCGAATTGGAGGCTGAGACTTTACTGACGTCCCTCGCCAAAACCCAGGAGCCGTCGATCCACTTAGTCATCTAAGTCACTTTTCGCCGAGCGTTTCATGGAGGCGCAACACCTTTAACTGCCTGGGACCAGCTGCTCTGTCGAACGCTGAATTTATTTGACAATCAAGGAGCTAATTTCAACTGAAAGAGAATTTATGGAGCAGAAGGCGGCCATTACCTGGCCAACAGCTCCCCAGTTGCGTTTGCGAAATGGTCGATTGCCGTTTCTTATGACCAACAGTGTACAAAAAACTTTTAACTTTAGCAGTTTAAGGAAATTTACGATAGCAAATTTCAGAGTAGTGCCTTCAGATGGAGCGTAAAATAAGTGAAACTTGTACAACAAAAATTACATTATGAGAAAATATGCAGAAAATTAACTGATCATACAATTACGAGCTTCAGGTATCGGGATGCAATTTTCAACCCCACTGATAAAAGCCAAAGTTCTTCCTAGAAAAGGTGGCAATGTTTTCACAAAGTTTATATTTTACGATGCAAGAAAGGTGAGAAAATGAAAGCCAACTCGGTGACAAAAAAGGTTGCATTGCACCTGTGTGGCTCAGTAATTTTGTTTCTTTTATTTTACTCATGATTACAAGTCGTCTACCAATCGCATAAATGTTACATTTACAACATTTATTGAAGAAGAACGTTTCATAGCAAATAAGGTCTTGCAGTTGTTGAAATTAGGTGCTTTGTTTTTTATTTACACACTACAGGCCTATTAGACTTCAGAGCCGACCACTAGGTGTTGGGTGAGGTACGCTCTACGGCGACTGAAGCTCTCTTCTTATGACGTATAATTCGAGTGTTGACATGAGGCTGTTTGTGAGTGAACTTTTCTCATTATTCGAAGGCTTTTTTTAATTCTTAATTTCCTCGACAGAATATAATAGAAGATGAAATAGCAACAGGAACAAGCCGAGTGATCCATCTTTGGGTTTCCCCAAGCCCCCATACCGTCAATATCGTCAAAATTTCACAGCTTACCGAATACAACCTTGGTTTGATAATCTCCAGTGAATTGGTCTCACACGTATAAAAATCCCTGCATAGCTTCCTTTAAAGAAAAAAAAACGCGCTTGAGGAACTAACAAACGTTGCCTCACAACCAGCATCCCTGCCCCGTATTTGCGCTGCCGTTTGACTTCAGCACCGGACCAACAACAACAAAAGCTTGTGTCGCTCTTCAGATTTTTCTGAGGTAAATTCAATACTTGAGCCTTCAGGATTCGATGCTTCTTGCGAGGCTGATCGCATGGCAAGCCGAGGCTTAGCGTTGCTTCTGAACAGCTTTCGATGAAAATCACTCGCCTATCGCGCTCTGCGTAGAACTCGAAATAGCTCTTCGTCTCGAATTGTTTTGTCGCTTCTTTGTCTGACCCTCGAGTGTTATGTCGTCGAGCTCAATTATTTCTGCTAACTGCAGAGCTAATGTTATCTCTGAAAGATGCTGCCTTACAATGTGTAATAAAATTATTTTTGAATACGTCGTCTTCCAGTTAAAAATAACTCCACTTTCAAACCCTTTAAAAATACGCTCCAATTGCAATATTGCCGACAATAACAAGTATAAAAGAGTTCTACGCAGAAGACTACCACTACCGCACATCTTTTTGTAGCTTTACTCGTATGTAAAATGAATGTTCCTCTTTCTCGAGCTGCTCTTCCTCGAATATTCCGGCTCACTGAGAAGCTGAAAAACAGCTCCAGGTTCAGACTCAAGTGCTCCTGTCACTCGACCTTGACTACTGGAGGATGTTTGCTCGTCCTTCATGGAACCAAGGGATTTGTGCGGCTATGTCTCCATATGCGTCATGCTGTGTTACCCAACGCGCTTTGTGGGGCCGGAAGCTCCGTTGGGGATCCTCACCGATGCGTCTTAATCAAGCGAGGGCTGACTCGCGTAAAATGAACGAAATATTCTCCCCCGTCCCCTCCATGACTTGCATTTTTAAAAGCATATTTTTTAGCTTTGCATTTGTTCTTTATTTTAAAGTTCATAGATAGTCATAGTTATGAATATAGTCTTGTGGGCATATATGAGACTTAGTGATAAAGATCTACGATTAAAGTTACGTTGTCACGTATATGTACCACAGAGACACTGTTAGGTTACCTCAGCTGTAGATAGGCGTTCGGGACTTCCATTTTTCGTGTTCACTTTTCTTCTTTCAATTTTCACATCTTCTTCTATATCTTTTCTTTGTCTTTTATTCTTTGTCTTTTCTTCTCGTTTTTAACACATTGACTACGATTTTCTATGCAGGTAAAATTACATGCCGACAAATATCTCTGCTGTGAATTTAAAAATGAAGGATTTTGGTTTCACAAATTTGGTTACCCTATTAATTTTCTTTCTAATCAGAACTAGCTTCTTCGATTGATGAACACGAATTTGATGAAAACTTGTAAATTTGTAGTTACACATGATAGTGCCTTGGTTACATTAGGTTAGGTTAGATAATCGTGTGTACCATATATGGCCCACTCCGGAGGCATAGTGTTAACTTGTTGTTTCTATGCACAGGGAATCTTGTGTGGGAACACACCATCTGAATAGAGTTCCCGTTTTAATGGTCTCTTCTCTTTTCTTGCGACATAGTTTAGTCGCTGAAGCACCGCAGACTAGGTATACTACTGCTACTACTACTCAAGTGTAGGTCCATGATAGGAACCTAAGCGTTGTGGTCTCTCCCACACGATTTAATAGATATGTTAAGGTACTCGGCGAAATATTTAAGACTTTTTTGCATGCGCTGGTTAAATTATCCTCCAAATTATCACTTTGTTTCGCCCTCGAGCATGAAAATCTTGTAGACTGTAAATTTATTTGCCCCCTACAGCCTTCAGTTTCCCCGAGAGTACGATTATGAGATTATCATCTCGGCTCAAAAAATTGCCTCAAATCTTTTGTGTTGCTGCTTGAAATATTTCAGGCAGAGAAAAAAGAAAAGATTTTCTCAAAATTTCTACGTCCATCGTTTGAATAAATTATACAAGGAACGGCAACGACGAATTTCTAGAGTAAGCTAACATGTTGAAAAAGATAATTATTTTGCCGATACTGTTTAGGTATTTTTTCAGGAATGACACGCAAAAACTCGAGGGGATTGCAGCATAATCTTGGAAGTGGTGAAAGCTCAGACGAGGCCTGGGCTTGTGCTCCGCCCACACCTGACGGTAACACCTCGAAAGGCTGACTGAAACTAGTGCATTACCAGTCAAAGTATTACGTACAAAAATCCCATAGCACATGGTAGACAGATAAGCCGCGTATTTGTTTTTACGTAAACGTTTGCACAAACTTCTAACAGTCTTCACTGAACTTTAATATATTATAGCTGAAAATGGCTGAAATGAATAATCCTTCTCACCCCTTACTTTCGGTGGATCTACCGGATTTTGAAAATAAGCTCACCGAATTCTACAATCTGAACGATCACCGATAAATTTATTTTTTAATCTGATCACTCTAGGCTTAAACAGTTTTGAAATGCAAAGCTATGTCACTGATAGGCATGAAAAAAACATTGTTTAAGCTTTTCTGTGACACGACGAGTTTAGACATGGCAGAACTCAATGCAAAAATTGGTATTTTCGCAACGAGACTTACGTGTACGAGTGTACGTGATGCCCACATGGCAAGTTTGCCGGGGGTCGTCAAGTCCCGAACTTGTACAGTCTTCCATCAGAAGAGACCCTAACGTCTTTGGCCGACGTGTTTTCTTGGAAAAAAATGCCAAGCGGCTTGTGTCATTTTCCCAAGTGCGACTTTAGAAAACTCCCCTGAGAATTCCATAATTTTATTCGAGGGTAGAATAAAACCATATAAGAAGAATGATTTTATTTTTATTTTGGTTAAATCATGTTGGATTTCAGGACGATTCATGTCAGATTGATAGAAAGCTTCCAGCCAATTTGAAATATTCAGATGAGCCAATGAGGTTCTGTATTCAATTTGCCACCCGAACCAAGGTATTGAAGGGAAGCTTCAAAAAGTCGTGCGTGAGAGCACGGCGTCTGGTGGACTACTTTTCTTTTATGAAAATAAAACGCTGAACGAAAACGATGGAATGTCCAACGGCCATGCAATTTATAAAATAAATAAGCTTGAGGTCCAAGTATGTAAAGACACCGCGTTTTTGCGGAATCTGAATCTTCGTGCTGCAGAACAATAGATGAAAAGAAAAGGTGAAATTTATATAGAGTTTTTGCGTCTGTCCATTATTCATATTCGTACCGACGTCTGTACCTGCAAGATGCATCCTATGCGCTGTAAGCCACATAGACTTCAGCATAATTCCAACTCCCGGTCCTAAGCTGTCGACATAGCAGGGAGCCCTGCCTCCATCGAGCCAAGATCTGGTCCTTAGAAGTATCGGTTCAAGAAATTTCTATGCGACAATAGGTCGTACATGTAGAGATAGATTAACGATTGTATCTCCAGTTACGGTACTCAAAAATTCAGAACGACATCAGAACGTGTATATTAATAATTCCCTTGCTATAGGAGAACCAATATAAGGTAAATGTCTAAACCAAAATGCATGGAGAACTATATCATAGATATTGGCTCTTTAGTAGATGAAGTTTCTAACAATATGTTTTCATGATTGTGTTTAGTTTAGCACTAAAAATTACTTAATTTATCAATTCGGGATTGCTCTAGAAGTCTAGAACAAGATCCTGTGCCTTCAGTTCTACTTCTCATGGTTCATTGTACGTCTCCTGTACATATATGATTTTAAATTGTCTTCACGCAGTGATTAGTTCGTAATTCCCAAAAAATCGTATTTATGAGAAATTTTTTAGACTATAGGAAAGTAATTCACGAATTTCTGCCCAGGGCTTTAAAAAAATTTTTAGATGAGAAAATCACGAATACGCACAGTTTTAACATCGTTTTGTACGTATGACGTTTTTACATGTAACCGCTCGAAATGAGATGTATTTTTCCATCACATATTAGTTAGCCTTAGAATTACATTAAATTTTGTCGAATAGAAATTTTGGAGTGTAATTAGGCAAATTTGTTTGATTTTCCCAGCGCCACAGAGCTGTGATGGTACCTCAGAATGCCTCTGAATTCTAGAGTTCAATTCGTCCCTCAGCTGAATTGTAATAATTAACTCGTAACACCGCTAGACTGTACTGCTTAATTAGCTCGTAACACCACTGGACTGTACTGCTTAACTACATAGTTGATAACACCACTGGACTGTACTGCTTAACTAGCTCGTAGTACCACTGGACTGTACTGCGTGACTAACTGGACCACCACTTGACTGTACTGCTTAACTAACTGGACCACCACTGGACTGTACTGCGTAACTAACTGGACCACCACTGGACTGTACTGCTTAACTAACTGGACCACCACTGGACTGTACAAGTCTACATATGAGGGCTCAATAATTTTGTCTTCTTCAGAGGAAGGCCAAGTTCGGAGAAGGAAGTGTCATGAAGCGCTGTCACGCCTATTACGAGTCCGGTCCTTTCAGCCAATTGGAGATTATGTACATTGTGACTCTGGTCGCTGTCGTTGGGTGAGGGGCTATGAAACTAAGCTACATGTAATTTCACGATTAGAGTCACCTTGGACATGGCAGGTACACTGCTCGTCGAATTCTTTGCTAATTTCAAATTTCATTCACTAAGTGATTAAACTTGTTCATGAAGGACAAAGATCTCCTTCACTCGTAGTATTGTTATTTTCTTTTTATCCAATTCATTTATTCTTAAAGAACAATAGCTCGGAGGAACTCTGGCATCGCTGCAGAGGTGAGTGAGAGGCGGCGAGACTCGGGCTGTTACAGCGTCGCGTGACTGCAGCCTAATTCAGACCACTTACATTCACTGCCGCTCAATTTGAAATTCCAGCTATGATTTGTTCACCTCTTCCTGCTTTTCGTTCCTGTTTACTGTGACCCCCTTCGAGAGTTTTTTGTTCATCGCGTTTTGTATTTATTTAGGCTCCATTTCAGCTCCCTGTTTGTCCTAGCAACGCTATTATTCTCGCCGTGAGCGCAAAACACACGTGTACTACAGTATGTTTGTGTGAGGTTGTTGCATGTCCTCTGGAATTAATTATTTCCTTTAAAGCTGCAGATCGTATGATGAATTCTTTTTATCTTGACCTGTCGTATATTTTATGACGGAAAACAACTAACTTAACACCTTGTATTACATATCAGCAGTGTAAATTATACAACATCATTATGGATGATTGAAGAACTTCTAAAATTAAACAATTCTCCGAAGAAGTTCTTCAATTATCGTTGAAAACCTAAACTGGGAGTTCCACTGCTCAAGAAATATTGTACATAAGAAGACGATATTTTTAATTCAACCTCTACTAAACAATGCTAATGAGATTGTTGATCATTTTGAAACGTAGAGATTTTTCCCGATGGCAGGCCACACTTTAGTTTCGCACAAGCGGCTGATCAACTTGAGGGCAGTATAAGCGGATTACAGAGTCGCTACAGTGGCAGGACGCTGTGATTGCTCACTTTATTTCCTCTTTAAAGACTCAACTTTGAAGTGTAGCTATAAATAATATTTAGAAATCATTTCTGGCAAGCAGTTGTAAAAAAGGCGACCAAGCAATCAAGTTTTCCGGGTAACAGGGTTGTCATTCTGAGACGATTTCGTGCAAAGAATATTTTAAAATTTAAGTTTTCGCACAATCAATTAAAATTTGGAATTAATTAGGTTAACACTGATATATTTTCGGAAATGAATTCAGTGTTACCTTTTGAACAAACTATCATACATGTTTTGGTACAACAAACGCTGTACGTCCTCTTTTCACGCGAAAGAAAATGGTCGACTCTTGAGCCAACTAGTTAATAAAAATAAAAGACAAGTAAATACATTAATTAATCAGGGATTCTCGATACCTAACGAGAATATTCTCTCAAGCCAGAGCCGCCGCCCCTAAGATTGATGAGGAGTCTGCGGCTGCGGGGCTGGTGTGTTGTTTAGTGCTCCATACAGCAGGCATTTGAATTTATTGACCGTTCATCCCGGTGAGCTCGAAGGCCACGCACGGTAAGAATATCTCCTGCATATGCTTATATCGAAGTTAACTATAACTAAAAAGTTCTAACCCCCGCAAATTTTTACAGAGGACAATTTGGTTGAACAAATTAACAGTTGTAGAGAACGATGTCGTGTCAGAGTTTTATCTCCTGAGATAACTGCTTTGCAGACGCTCTTTGGATAATAGGTGAGCGTTGATTACTATCGTACTATTCCAAGGCTCAGCTTCATCACTTTAAGAACTCACAGGACGGCGAAGTTATTAGATTTCCATAATTCAGAGACATGTGACGTGAGGCTGCAGTTCAACGAGTGACAACATCGCTACAAATGTTGGAGAAGTGTCAATTTCTATCGATGTTATACTAGACTATCACTTTTCGTGATGTTTTGTCTCATTTCAAATAAGAATCCATGATCAAAATCTCAATTTATCAAGGGATAATTCTCACTGTCTCACCGTCTCACTTAAACTTTTCCACCGGTGCATATATGATTATCCATACTTTCTCCACACAAGCATTTTAACTATAATTTAAAAAAATTCCTCATAGGGCTGCGAAAAAGTAAAACTGAGGTTCCAGTTTCACAATCACCATGCTGAAGCTACGCTTCATTCGTGCAGGAGTCGCCATTCCGTGCAGCTCTCAAGGAAACTACAACCCCCTCAAAGCTCCGTCCGCTGACCACAGAAATTAATGCGCTTCTGATTCTTCTTGGGTGAATTTTTTAATCGTTTCTTCGTCGCTCGCCAAATTTTAAAATCTCAAGTCGCCCGCGAGTTTCGTTTACTGACCTCCGTGTCCCCGCTCCCTCGAGGCTCTCGTGTTTGAAAAGATTGTCGAGTTAACAGTTTATTCGATTGGCAGTGACAAATAACGCTGCTTTCTGGCTTAACTTTTTCGCAGTCTTGTTGAAATCGCCGATCCAGCAGCGATATCTGCGCTCAGGCGGCCAAAATTATAAATAAACATGGATGCCCTCGTGTAAAAGTTACACTGGCTTCCGCAGCGAGCGACAGCCTGGGGCTGCTTAGATGCCGCGGCTTTAAGAACAATAATTTTTTTGCGTCGGTGCTCATTACCTCTGCATCAAATTAACGAAAGTCTCTGCTGGCCCCGCCGCCACATCCCAGCCCTCCTAGCTGCTCCCTCGTCGATTCCATTGGTCGCGTCACGAGGACCTTTTGACGGAACGCGGCTTTGACATCCGAGAGGGACTCCCCTCTCAGGTAAGTTATCGATGACTCTGGCATAAAAGTTCATTTTCGCAATTAAATTCTGATTCTCTGTCGGTTTTATTAGCCATGATACACAGAACAAACGTGTTTCTTAACATGAAGACATTTACTTGTCGTTTTTTTAGATTTTAACGCTCAGTGACTTGATTTATTATAAATCAATGGAAAGTTATGCTGCGCCATTTTGCTTTCAAGCTTATGGAACATTCTCCACGATACACTGGCAAATAAATTTTCTCACGCTTGTTTTTACCAGGAAATGATAGGATGTATAAATTCCTCTTGCTGGTATGACGTTAACGCACGTTAACGATCTCAACGCATTAATAATGACTCGTTACGCCGTTTTTTTCAAATTGTATGATATTTGTACCCGTTTCGTCTGTTGTGCTTTTTTCGTCCTTCATCTATGACAAAATAGGCCTATCAATTTTCTTCTAATGGTATTAAAGTTTACAGTGACTCTCTCTTTCTTTGCGCTCGGTTCCAGTGACCTTCATCACAAAGATGCACATTCCTGATCGGTAACTCCTTTTTCTGGGCATATTTAAAATTACATTTCTTCAGTGAGGTAGTAATGATCGGACAGGCCAACTGATGACAAACTCCTCCGTCACATTTGTCCAATTCCGCATCTGCGAGAGCCAATTCAGACGCCGCCTCCCGGTGCTGGCAGCCACATTTACGGCCGCTTGGAGACCGCCAATTGTGACGGCTGTGGCCCACACGACGTGCAGCAGCAGCAGGGATGACGGCATGCGCTGTGACGTTTATTATCAGGTAGCACGATATTAGAAAACAAAAAATGCTACGCAAGTGCGTTTTGTTTACCTCATAGCGACCTATAGAGCTACCACTTTCCTTATTTTTAGGACATTGTAACGGGATTCATTCGATCCAATGGTCTGTATGTTCTTTTCTTCATTTAATTTTATCGAATACCCGAGCTAAGTATCTCAAAGAACTTCGTCAAAAGCCGAGCCTTCCCCAAGATGGCCGACTTCTGGAGCTGAGTGGGTTCAAACTGCGTACGATTAAAAAATTTATCTAGATTATTAATCAATATTTGCAAACATTTATTGGCTGATATATATATTCAAATATCTATTAAACATTTATGTCCGGCCATCTCTCGGCCTAAGTCTTGGTATATTTGGATATTCTCGTTTTCCATTCCTAAAGCTTCAGCCTGCCTGGGAATCGATTTGTCGCTGGCATCAATTTGGTCGTGCCCAAATCACTCCGATATCGAGGGTGTTATGTTCCGCCGTCGTCATTTTTTACACGAAAATACGCGTTTTTAATAGGAAACAAGTTGCTGGATACAGCTGACTCTCGCCTCAATAGACGGAATAATAGGGGAAAGAAGCGCAGGATTTGATACCACCGAGTTCACAGCCAACATCGCAGGATGTTGCAGTTACCTGCCCTAAAGCAAGATCTATCGTTGTTCGAATCGTACTCCGAGATCGGTCGAGCGGGACGTACATATTTCGATTCCCCAGTCCGTCTGAAAGCTTCGGAACGACCGTCAATGCTAGCGGCGACTGTGTCCAGCCATACCATTTTATTAGAAACTAGTAGACTCGTCCATCCGAAAATGGAGGAACAAAATATGTTAATTTCTTAAGATACCCTCTTATTTACAGCAACCCTGACATAAAATAGTATGATTTTCAGTATCACTGATACCGACTGCCTTATCTGACAGTCTCGCTATTAGTTTATGAATACGGACCCGGGAATTTTCTCCCATCTAAATGCTACAGAGTGTGACAGAGAGACGGACGAAAGAACCAAGCAAGCAACACTGGGCTAATATTATGTAGATGGATGACCAATTGCATAGGGAATAAGAGCATTAAATCAAAGTAGCTGTGCGCCACGAGCGGCTTGTAGCTGTTCCCTTGGAATTCAAACCCATTCCTTTCACGGGGTAGCATTCGCAATGTCAGTAATTAAGTCATGTGTAGAGTTAAGAGAACCAAGAAATCCGAGCAGCTCATATTCTTCCTCCGCTCCTACCCCGCGCTCGCGTCTCAACGAGACTAATGTGTAAGATGACCTCGCCTGCCCCAATCTACATACTTAGATGTCTTTTCTAAGCCCCAAGATAGATTTTGTTGCTCTTAAATTACCCAATGGCTCTTCCTTGGTAAATCAAAAATTATGTGTAGGATCGAAACAAAGCGCGTCACTCAGACTCCATCGCAGCAAACTCTCAGCTGCGTAGGTGCCCGTGTATGGATATTTCTGTCTATTTCTATTCTGTGGACACCTGTGGCGTCTGAATTGTTGGGATTTGGGCTGGTGAGGGTGTCGTTGGTGACCACATGAAAGGCGAGTTCGGCCATCTGAACGGGTCATTTTTCCGTCACCTCCGATCAACGTAGATATACTTTAACTCTTTGCCTCCGGAGTGGGTCATATATAGTACACGCGATCATCTAACCTAACGTAATATAACCAAAGTACTATCATATATAAATATAAATTTCGATATTTCTTCAAATTTGTGTTCATCAATCGAATAAGCTAGTTCTGGTTAGAAAGAAAATTAATTGAGTAACCGAATTTCTGAAACCAAAATCCTTCATTTTTAAATACATGGTGGAGATATTTGTCGGCATGTAATTTTACCTGCGTGGAGAATCGTAGTCAAAGTGTTAAAACCTCTTCCTAATTAGGTAAAACTTGTTTTTTTCGTGTGCTGGAGCTGGGACTTGAGACAAGTCGAGCCAATCGGAGTCAGTTCGAACACTGCATCGCTTTGTATGTGCTACGTACGTAAGTTCTCTGCAGTGGAGACATGAGAATTTTAAGTATCCTGCCACGCAATTTTCGTAGGCCTACTAATACCTCAACAAGTATTACAGATCAAATTACAGGAGTGAAATATTGGGTTACGGAGAAAAACAATATCGCAAGGTACTGAAAATAAACTATGAAATGTTGATGTCATCCATTTTGTTCGAGTATAACAAGGGCAGAATTTTCACTGCTTTCTTTACCATGTTTTACTGATGACTTTCAATGTTGTTTCATAGCTGATGTTGAGTGAATGCTCGATAACGTCCTATTTCGAAGAGTATTGTGTCGTCTAAAAAATACATTTTACGCTTACAAATGTTTTATATAATTTTCATGGTGCTCTTTTTATTGCTAGCACGGAATGGTATTGCGTTTGAGTGCTAAATGCCATTACGGTCGTCTTCGGCATAGAGCGCTAGATCGATTTCAACAAACAACCGCTTTTCAGTGGTTCTCCGAATAGAGCGTTGTCAATTAGAGCAGGTAACAAATCACGTAGAAAAATATTGTCATGAAAATCAAAGAGAGCGTGTACAAAAGGCAAATATGAAGATAGAGCGGTTGCTTGCTAAGACCGATCTAACGTTCTATGCGGGAAACGACTCTTTCATCATTATTCTAATTTCTCACACCAAGCAAAATTAGTTTTGACTGTAAGCCCTCGCCCAATATACGTATTCTCCAGCTAAGAGCTCAGCTGGCTCTAGCATGATTGTACACGCAACTGCACTCGTGAATAATTTCTCTGCGCTCTGCACAAAATATAATTATTTGAACTGTTATAAAGCCTGCCAGATCCCGGTATTGTAGAGGACATAAAATCATTACGAGGATGTGTTCCGACAGATCATTAGGGAAATGACTGGTTAGGAGCATGAAAGTATGATGAGGCACGGGGCATAACAGTCAGAAATGTAGGAATATGTTTAGGAATATGACAAGGTAGGAACGAGAAAATACGATCACGAATAGGACAAAACAGTTAAGGACGTAAAATATGATTAAAACCGTGACAAAAAAGTTAAAAACAAGGTAAAATAACTAAGAGCATAACAATACGACTAGAAACATCGCAATATACGATTTTGTTCACGCTAAATCAACGGCCATCACAAAAGAACATTAGGAACTCGAGATAAGATTTGCATAGCGACAATGCGATTACCAAAGATCCTTAAAATATGTCATACACAAACATCCAAGAAAGTCTGAGAATGTTGCAAAGAACATCACAATGCCTTAAAGAACAGCACAGGGTCTACTTTGATGCACCTACAGTCGGTCTACGTGGCACCGTGCCCCCGTGCAGAGGTTTAGCGCTTTCGATCCGACAATTCAAAATAAACTTTTTTGGCAAATATTTCATTAGAATGATGTTATTGTGTCCCCAAACATATTGTCTGTCAACAATCTCTCGTAAACTTCGTATTGTAATTAATGAGATATTCAGAAGGCATCTGGAGTAGCCATCTGGAGTACAATGAAATAAATACGAACCTATAAAGTAGCACTAACCTGTTATACCAGCTCAGCGAAAGCTAGCGCTATTACATCATAACAACTCTCAGTTGCCAACTAGTCACTTCTTAGGCTAGGAAAATGGTTACTACAGATGCGGGTAACCCTACACTTACTATTGTCGTTACAGTTAAATAGCTGTAAGTAAAAAAGTGAGGTGGCTACTGGAGTTGCCAGTAGGATCCAAAGGGTTAACTCTCATTACTACAAGCCTTGAAATTGAGGTATAACGTGACATAGGAGAATGGAAACTTTGAGATACCCAATTGACACAGAAAACTTTTCCCACCCTCATACTCAAATGAGGGCGTGCGAATGATGATTCCTCAAGTCGGGAGACGCTTCCACTGAATAGCGGTCTACAGCGTACGGTTGTTGCCATAAATTACACTTTCTTACCCACTTAGTAGTTCGTCTGTTGTACTCAACTGTGATTATCTGATAATTTATTCTAAAAATCCTACTTAGTCTTGTGATTTTGGCTCAACTGTCTCTCTTTTTAGATTGAAGATTCTTTATCGTTAAGATTGTTGACGTCAAATCTTCGATACACCATTTTTTGACGCCCTGAAAAAGGAAGAGAGCGTCTCCAAGACGAGAATTGCAATCTTCAGAACTCAATAGATTTCAGTAAATGATTTGGTAGCTATTAGCTTTTGAAAAATTGCTGACATAAAAATCTAGCACCCCAGACGGTGAAACGAAATGGCGTAGGATTTTTTTTATTTTTGAGCTCAAGAATACGGACAGAATTTTACTTCCTTCACTTTTTTGAATTAGGACGCCTAATTTTTTACCCTATATACTAAACCCTAAAAAAATTTGTTGAATGTACTGATCATCCATCACAACGAGAATATAAAAGCAGTATAAGCATTCAGTTCTCAGAAACTTTACAGTGCATCCGGCTCTAGAAAAAATTAATTCATATAGCATAACATCATTAAATTTAACCCAAATCTTAATTACGCAACTCATTATTCGGGCACCTACCATTTGGTTTCATCCATATTCACTTCTCATTTCGAGCCGACGGATAAAAATTTCTTTAATTTAAAGTAACGATGGCAGACGCTCAACTTTAACCTAAGTCATTGACGTCAGGAGTCTTTGTGGTATTTACTCGTCTTTTTTTATTGAAAAAAACTAATTCCTTTGTATTTAAGATACTGCTGTCTGCAGCAGCGTAGCTCAGCATGACGACCTCTGGGACGTGCAAAGCACAATTTCTGCGGTCCCTTGGTGACCAGCAGACCACGCCGTCCCCTTGCACTCTGACCAGGTGGACCTGTTAATTGCCTAACGCATCGTCGTCAGAGAGACTCCGCCTCATTCCCCTCCGTCGCACTGCAATGCTTACGATCAAACTGGAATTCCAGCAGCAGAAAATTACAAGATCATCAGTGATTCAAAATCACGATCTCGTATGCGACTCAGTAATTAGGAGTCAGTGTTTACATGGGCATGAAGCTCAGATGGTCATATTCCAAATGTGAAAATCTGAAGAAATGAGGACGATGTAGATCAATATGGACTTCTAGCCGCAGCTGAAAATATTCAGCATTTACTAGACGAAGAGTTTATTTTAACACAGAACTTGTAATGGTTCAAATCATTCTTCAGGTTCGATACTTGATAAAAAACTAACATTGTTTTGAAATATCGTAGAAGGAGATAGTGCTGTTTTTATGTGAATATAACACGCCACGTCAGCAGCATCTTACAATGACGCTAATCAGCAGTTGACATCTTTTTCATCCTCATGTCAAAGTGTGGTGAGGTACATACATTTGAGCCCATGGGACTCTTACTTCATTCTATAAAAGGTTCTTGGTCGAAAATGGAAGTTGCGTGCCGGCACTGTTTTATCTGTTGGTCGAAAGCTCAAGTCAACGAAGGTGATATTAGAAATCAAACTGCAGCACGAGAATTAAATATCGGATTAAATGCTACGATTAAAATCATAATCAGATTTTTTAGTTTTTTGTTGCAAAGTTTCATTCACTTTAACGTAACGGTGCAACTTTGCATTAAAAGTTTCTCCTTGCCTCAGCTGCTCATGACGACTGAGTTTTAATTGGCTTCCATCTTGCAGGAAGTTTGCTGTCGTAAAGCTCGGGATCTCGAGACTGGGATAAAAAAAAGACTTTTTATGCATGGGCTTTCCAGAACAAGTTGATTGACCATCGTCCAAGAAAATTGCTTCATAATATCTTCCTCGTTAGAAAGAATTGAGTTCTTCATCTCCGTGACTCTTCTTCAAAGCTAGATCTCTCAATTTTTGTTCAGTTTGATACGCCTTGGCTCTCATCCAAATCCTAATAGGATTTTCCAACTGCTTTTCATGTGAAGGAAAACTGAACTTTGATGCACTAAGGCAATGATTTTTATTTTTGACTAATCTTTTCAATTACAGTGGCCCTCACATCCACATCAAAGTTGTGGTAGCAGTATAAGTATAAGTTGCAGCGTTTTAGAGCCTAAAACTATATCGCACCAAAAGATAAGGGACTATTTAATATGCACAATACATAGAGAACAGGGAATCTATGCCGAAGGTGTGATACCCTTACGCACAGAAACATGATGTTAAAGATAAAAAGGAAGAAAAGATAAAGAAGGGCTAACGATCAAGGTGAAAATTGAAAGAAAGAAAGTTGATTCAAAAAATAAAAGTCCCGACGGCCTATCAATAGCTGAGGTAACCTCACAATGTCCCCCTGTGGTTATGTCTCCAAGCATGCGATAGACAAACCTAACTAACCTAACGCTACTGCCTACCTCACAACCTAACCCTATTGCTTAATGAGTCAATGTAGCCTCGTGGGAGACCGGCGTTTCTCTGTTGTTCCAAAATGAATGATCGAAAGCACTTTACGTAGGTGAAGCTTTAAGCTTTACCGGCAGTTTTAGGGAAGAATTTCACATTTAAACCGCTACGGTTTACTGATGCACCAACCCGAGTTCTGCGGTAGAAACTAATTTGACCAAGTACACATCTACCACTCCCGCAATATATACAACTATAATCCTAGATGTCAGTCTAACTTTTCTGAGGGAGCACCTAAAATAACATAGAATTATTTATAAGTTTGGCCACCCAAGCGCAGATATCGCCGCCGAATAGTTGAATAAAATCGTCGGAGACGGCGGTGAAAATTTTGACAGGATGCGGCGTGTCTTTTACACGCTCATTTCATTTAGGGTTATACCTGAAACTGAAAATTTTTGGCTCAATTCAAATTACGCATAAAAATATGACATATGTCGAAGACTAGCGATAAGTTGTTAAGTTGGGAGGCACTGTCATAAGTTATGTCTTGTGTAAGTTGTGTTGCCATTGGTTTCATTATTTTGCTCGTGCAGATGGTAAGGATAACGAAAGTCAAAGTGGACCCTTAAAATTCAAGAACTAGACAATAATATGCTCACATTTGACCATTTATTTCACTGAATAAAGGAAGTACGGTTGTGGTACTACATACGTTTTCCTGCAGAGTACTTCAAAGATTTATACAAAATTCATCAAAGACAATTTTGCACCCCTCTCGGCTTTATTTAATCCTTTGCAATTTCTTTTTTATCATTTATTGTCATTTTGTTATTTTACCGGCCTGAACGTGGCGTTTTCTCGCGTCCAGTGACGATGATTGTTTAGTTTACAGCAAAAATATTAAACTGCCTGCAGCCCATGCACCACAGCTTACAGTAAGAAATGGAAGTTACATTGAGAAATTGCGCCTGAACGTGGGAAATAGCGATCCTGCGTGAGATGCAAGGCTACTTCTAATAATGAAACTTTAAAGAATAAACTAAAATAGACAAGAAGTACTCGACCTAATAATTAAACATATATTTTCCTCGAAAATGTTCAAAAGTTCAATCTAACAAAGCTGAGTAAATGAGAACATTTTATATCCAGAAACTTACGTTAATACGAGTTCAAATTTGCAAGTCGTAACTTTATTGCCACTTTAATTGAATCCTAATGCGTAAGTCCAAGGTCACCTGAGCGGGATCAACGGAGCCACCGGATGCCCAATATCTGTCCGGGCCCTCGATAGTGGACTAGCATCTCCGGCCTGTTCTCTGGACAGCAGGCAGACGAGCTCAGGACAGCAGGCAGACGAGCTTTGTACATCCAATGCAAAGTGAGACAGCGAGAGCGGGAAATTTCGTCCCTTCTCGTTATTTTCAAAAGAAACGTTAAGTCCTCTGTGATTCAATCTAGGTCGTGGAAATAATTTCTACAGGTTTGATTTGCACACTAAGTAGAGAAATGTAATGTAGAAACTGATTGAGATAAAACTTCTTTTCAGCTCGTTGAAAACGTCCGTTCCTCCTGTCACACTCCGCACTTGCGCACGTATAAATTCTATTATTGATTTATATCTCCACCTGAAACAATTCATCGAAGCTGGCAGACCTTTTACGAGGAAACTGATCAATGCAATAAACTTTGATGTTTATCAAACAGAAGATTACGGAGATACGGAACTGCTCATGTATTCTGATTCTGAATTGCTCAGAAGTCTGTCTCCTAATAAGCACTTCTACTATCAGGCGCATCCACACTGCCTGGAGATAAGTATTTGTACAACTCTATTTTTTATATATTTTGAAAATTTCGAGCTTTAGTGTGAGATAAAGATTACGGGTAGTACACAGAACATGTATTTACCAGAATATTTAAACAGAACACAATAAAATTTATTCTCAACTAGAAAATCATTTCAGCAAAGAAAAATGAACGGGACAAATATTTTTGGCCAAAACCAAGGCTAAAAACAAGTTTTTAGTATTTAGTTGCGTGACCTTTATTTGCAATAGCAGCATGGAGGCAATGATTGCGACTGAAACCTCACTTTTGACTCTCCGCTTTGGTGTCTTGTTTCATTCACGCATGCAGATGACCTATAATTCAGTTAGGTTCTTTGGAGGCCATCCCTGTGCAGTATTTTTGAATATTCGTCACAAATTGTCAATCGGATTGAGGTCAGGCGACTGGATAGGCCCGTAAGGACACACTGTCTCATTTATAAACCGTTCTTTTGTTAGGTTCACCTTGTGTTTGGGGTCAATGTCTTGCTGAAAGATCCATTTACGGCGGCCGTAGAATTTTCCTTCGCTCGGAAGCAGCTTCTGCTTCAGTATTTGCCTGTACATTGAAGTATACATTTTGCCATCAATGATATGGAGTTTCCCTACACCACAGACGGTAAAACACACCCACCCCATGCTGCTTGATGGTAGTGATGGTGTTCTTAGGATCATAGGCAGGCCTTGTTTCATTCAGAACACCACGAGTATCGTTTCGGCTGAAAAATCCGATTTTCATTTCATCTGACGATGCAATCTGTTCCCAAACCTCAATTCCTTTATTAAAATGGTCTTTGGCAAACTTTAAACCGTTTGTCACATGTTTTGGTGTAAGAAGAGGAGTTTTACGTGGAGTGAAGGCATATAGACCACTTCGATGCAATTCTCTGTAAACCGTGAACTTCTTACAGCTCCAGTTCTCTCTGTAGGTGTGTACGGGTCGTCATGGGCTCATTCGTCGCCTCACGCAGCATATAAAGTCGAGCGCAGCCCATGATTATGCGAGGTGCTTCGACTCTGGCAGACTGGAGATTACCCCAGTCTCTCGATGCTTCTAGAGTATTACCCCAAAAGTTTAGTATAGAACCGTAACTCGTTAAGCAATTTGTTAATAGGTTGATCCTTCATAGTGCAGTCCAACTATTTGCTCTCGAATAGCTTCAGGTGCTTTCTTGACTTTTGGCATTACATTCACTGCGCATCAGTTTGCAATGAAATCTAAACCGGTATTAATTGCGCCGATCGTTGTTTGTTTATATTACATGTACATCTGGAGGCTTCCGGAAGCTTTATAAAAAATTTAATCAAGACACTCAAATTATGAAATAAATTAACTATGATTTCGCATGCCAATTTTGGCCAAATACTTTTAGCCTACAAATTTTTTTGCTTGTTGATTTACTGGTCTCCAATCAATTTGGTTCTATGCTGTTTAAATATTCTGGTAAATATATGTTCTCTGAACCACCTGTACTCTTTCCCTCAAATCAGAGCTCGAAATTTTCAGAATACATCGAAAGTAGTGTTGTGCAAGTATTTACGTCCGGGCACTGTACGATGGAGGTTCTCGATTACCAGGATGCTGAGCTTCTGTATCAATGAACTTGAAAATTATATATGTACTGTAGAATTAGACGCAATTTTCGTAAGTTTGTGCTAAACAAGCTATTATGAGAGTTTCGATCATGTGAGAAGTATCTACTTACTATTAAAAATCGAAATAAAATGTTTTTTTGTCCTCTCTGAGGGACCTGTGACGTGTGAGTTATGCAGTCTACGGGAATAAGATCAAGTTTTCACTGGAGTTATGACTACTCTTGTACTTTTTTTTACTTCATACTTTTTCCAGACGTCTTAGGGAACTAGAGACAACCTGCCAATACAATTGATCAACAGTGACCTAAAGGGTCATGGGTGGTCAAGTTAACTTCAACTACCTTCGCTAAGCGATGGGTTTATTTTTATCAAAAGCACGACTCACCACAGACCAAGTGATCCAAATTCTGTGCAGGAATGCGCTTTTTGCCAGTTCAATCATCCAGAATGAATTCATAGCTTGCGTTTGATTTCAAGTGAAGATTAGCGCTTTTGTGTTCAAACGAGCGTCAGTTTTAGGCTTTCATGAAAGCGTGCAAAAGTCTCGACTACAAAGAATGCCTCGAAAAATTGCATTTATGACCGGGATTCCGACGGAGCAACTGCAGTGGCAAAGGCTTACGGGTACCTGCGGAGTCATGGAATCAAGCCGGAAGGATAAGCTACAATTTTGCTTTGGTAATTCTTATCAATTTTGACCAATTTTTACAATACGAACATTTGGCAGCTGTTAATGAATACGTTTGCATCCTAAAACGTAAATTCTGATGAGCTCATTCCTAGACACCACAAGTGTAATCAATTGAAGTCAGTAGTTTCAGCCATGCATTTTCAGAATGAAATGGAAGCGAGTTAAGTAGAAGGCTATTCCAAATACGTAGGAATCTCCATCAATAAGCCATTCTACCCGGTCGAATTCGTTGAAACCAAAGCGTGTGCTTAACACAGGAATAAATCACGTCTTAAAAATCTCACATGTTTTCTTTGGCCATTTAGGTTGTAGATAGTTTTCTTAAACAACAGACTGCGTTCCAAGCCTAGGGAGGGGATTTTCTATCACAATAAGAAACAAGACGGCAGCTCCACCAATCGTCAACTGATCTCAAACATGGCAGCCTCGTGGGATGAGTACGAACACAAGAGTTATCAGCCATTGCATAGCGTTTGCAGCCATTGAGTTCTCGTATTCTGTTACAGAAGCTTTGGTCAAAAAATCAATTTCTCATGCGTAGTAACTCTATTCACAACTCTTTAAATATTACGGCACGGTTATATCTTGCAAAGCATTCATGTCCTTAATATTAATCCAGTAAAATTATTCCCCAGACGCAATAACTCCAGCTTCTCAATCCTGAGAACAAATTTTAAACCACAACCTATTCTCATCTTTCTAAATGCGCGTCGCTTCAACATAAAGACATTAATTCGGACGAGTCTTCAAATGAAACTCGTTAATTCAAACTTCTAAATCAGGATTTTCTTTTACTAGAATGATGAAGCGGCAGAAGCCATCCTCACAAAAGAGCTGGAAAATTAGCTCTAGCCCCTGCAGTATTCGTTTGACGACTTATTTAATTTGCTTCACTTCTTATTTAGGTAACTACTCGCAGCATTTCGAGGTAAATTTCAAGACAAAATTAAAAATTCACCCCTTTTTACGCATCTAATTGGAACGAACACACGCTCACTGCAGCCCTATGATAAAAATTTGACTACACGTTAGTAGAACTTTACGTTATAAGACCGCCTTGGAAGACTCTCGCGCAGCTCGAGAGATGAGTTTACAATAGCAAATATTCCTCCAGTTTTGCCTGGGCTCTCAGTCATGTCGAGGTAACATCGTATATTCAAACGGAGACCAAACAAGGCTCCAAGTTTTGTTTACGAGCGCATGTGTGCATAACTTCTACCCTCAAAATCTTCGGGTAGTTTTCACGACGTAAACTTTGTGTTCATTGTTCAACGAGAGGTGATGCAGATCGAGAGGAAACTTCGAGAAAAAGAAATTCCAGACATGCAGCTCCAAAAATGTGAGTGCCAATTTAGGTCACGCCGTGATGGAATCTGTACTGTGATAGAGCCATGCCTGTGCGTTCTGTCCATCACGCTTCTCGGTATTGCATGGGAGAAAATTGAATAATAGTATTTCACAGGAGAAAATTTATGTAGGTCTTGTTCAATCGATCTATCATTTCCCGTTTTTTCAATTAACTGAAATCCATGAGAGATAACTGTTTGACGTATCTGTAATATCATTTCATTATTGTCTCTACTTAGCAATCAGAGTAACATGTTTTAATATAAAAATTGCGCTTGAGCTGTGCGTTGATGACTGTAATATCGCCCACTAATTAGGTAAAGAATTTCTTCTAATACATGACGACGACACACCAATAACACGCTCAGTGCTGGATCTTTGTTGCAGGCCAAACAGTAGCGATCACTAAACACTAGGTGAACATGCGAGTACAAGAATAGAATAACATCCAGATCAGACATGATCATTTGAATAAATTTTGTTTTGATAGAATTCAGAGAGGCACTCTCCTTGCGCAGGAACTGGAAACCTTTCGCAAAAAATGTAGTATCTCATAGTAATTCGGCCGATATTATGATCCCACATAGTGCCATGGGAATAACGTACTGCACTAGTGAATATAACAGAAAGAACCTCGCTCGCTTGTCATTGTTGATGCTCGCAATGAAAGGAAAAGATTTTCCAGTGAAGCTTCCCGTACACAGCCTTTTTTAAGGAAATAAAAAGCTAAGATGCAAACAGGGAAAGCGAACAGTATTGAGAATCAGTCACGATTTTCAGTTCGTTAAAAATCAGCAAAATATTTTGTACATCAACACCAGGAAAAGTACACTTCCAAACCCTATTAAAAATCAGTGCAGTTAATTTCGCAGAGTTCACTGGCCAGCAGCACAGTGGCACGGTCATCATGTCCGATTTAGAACATTACTGCCAAAATCTGTTAGCGGCCACGAGCCAATTTCTCGCCCGTAGAGATGTAATTCGCATCCAACAGTCGGAATACGTCGGAAAACCATCATCGCTGCAAAGAACTGCGTAAAGCCTACCGCGCTACTGCGTTAATTTTTAATAGGGAAAAGTTCATCATGTAACCTCCGAAGGAACTATTGACTCCATTGAGTCGGCCACCCCTTTTTAGAGAATATAATTTTACGAATTGCAATAACGAATTCATCGTAAGAATATTAGTTCTTACTTCCATTGTCTCACTGCGACCCATGTCACTCACCAGCTCATTGACGTTTGTGGCTTACTTCAGAGAATCCCTCTTAAACACATGCGTACAACCAAGTGGACTTATATGCACAGCAAATCTAGACAACAACCAGCAACTAAACAGTATTTCACATTTGCCTTTTCCTTATCTGGATACTAAATGCAAGGCATGGCGTGAAAATCATTATTCAAAAATGGAAAAGAGAACTATTTTGTATAGAAATAATTATTGTACTGTATACCTGCCAGGCATACATAAAGAGCAGTTCTGTTTTAGTGACATTTTAAAATCAGGTTTGATGAAGGGCAACCGCTTGGGTAATCCATTTATGGAGTCATCCACAGCAGCTATCCAAGATTCTCCGTGCCATCTCAGGTGGCGCTGCACCTGCGTGGGTACACCTGGATCCTTTTCTTCAAGTCCCGGAGAGTTCGAGAGCGATGTCGGGAAATCTTTTCCCATTGGAATCTCAAGGAAAAAGTCTCGAGGGTAAATCTTGTTTCCTTGCCGAACACCCAACGACTTTCTTTGAACAGGTCAAATGCACACCAAACATTTCGTTTAAAAAAAGAGTAAGGCTTGAAAAATTGAAGTAGAAGAAAAAACTAGAGCCCAGCCTGCAGAATAAAGGCTGCATTGCCCTTCTACCACAGATGCTAAAAGACGGTGTCCACGCTGAAACTTCATGCAGCTTAACATAATGCAGCTTTACATTATGCAGCTTTAAATTATGCAGCTTTACTTTATACAGCTTTACTTTATACAGCTTCACATTATGCTCTGGATTTAGCGTTGCATTCACGGCGATTCCTTTCCACTGAAGTTGAACCTTTTAAGTTGCACGTCACGTAGAAGAGGAACTATTTGCGGCCTGCTGCCTGCTTTTTCCTGATAATGGCACTAATTGTTTTCCTTTAGGAAAGTTTAAATCATATACGTAAGAACAGTACAACTAAGGTGAATGAAACGTCTCTCTAGGAATACATACGTTGAGAGTATAATGCTAATAAGGAATTCTACGCTCATTATCAGTATCTGAAACGAATCAAACATTTGTTTGTACATATTACAATTGAAATGCATGAGCAATGGATAAAGAGGATAAACGATAAATGGATAAACACAGGATTAAAAACACATGAGAATAAATGAATAATTTTACAAAAATTTTGCAAAAAAATGCCGTAGTCCTAACGTAAAATAATAAAGGGGTATAGACGAGTCTGATTCATTTGAAATTGGTCTCCTCGAGTTGAATCTACTAAAACATGAATCCTTGCCTGGCCCTAGAGTTAGAGGGTTGGAGGTTCAGGATAGCCACCTCCTCTTTAAAACGTCTCGATTTTCCCATCTTTGTTCAACAAGTGTGAGCGTATTTCGAAATAGAAAATTTTTACGATCGACAATATCGTGTACCCAGTAGCGATGTGCAAATGATAGTCCTGAGAGGCTTAGACCAAGATACATTTTGATTTAGCGTAAGCGCAGTTTTCAATTGTTGTACGAATTAGTTGATAAATGTAACTTCTCATGAAGTGGTGAAATATTTATTCCTTGACCCTTCCAATGTGACCAACTCAGGACGGCATGTCAGAGCAACACTAGCCCATTTCTTTCAAGTTCCCTCCTGTCCCAAAAGGCTTTTTTTATGATAGAATTAGTGCTACCGAGTTGAATATCCTGTTATATCAGGGTTCTTATGTAACAGGAACTCAACAATTTTGACACGCTTTGTCCGTAACTTTTCAGTTCAATTTTTTAGTGGGGTTGAGAAACTTGTTTTTTCAAGTATTTCCAAACCATTGCTCTCCTCTCTGAGTTCTGTGAGTAACCAACACTTCCCTCTACAACGCTGCTCACCCGTGAAAGAAACTGTTGAAAATCAACCATGTTTTCACGGAAATAAAATACAGAAAACAAGAAGGAATTTCCAAACATAACAATTCAGCTTCAACATTATTTTCGGGGAATTTAACTCCGTCACCGCCCTCTTATAAAAAAAGGAATTTCCCAACATAACATTTTAGCTCGAACGCTATTTTCGAGAATTTAACTCCGTTCCCAGCCTCTTAGATCCTCGGAGCCCGCGTCATTTAGGCCCACGATTGCACAGCGCTGGCCGTGCTGCCGTCACGGTCTCGGCGTGAGTGTCAATTGAAACAGAGAAGACTGCAGCTGTGGTCTCTGCAGCTTGCACGAGGTCTCGCGTCCCTCACAAACGCTCCAATGCTACAAAGTTTGCCAAAGATGGCCGTCATTGCCCCGCAGCCTGGAGGCACGAGGAGAAACTCCTAAGGAGGACTGCCAGGAAGGGAGGGAGAGACTTTTTAGGCACAAAAAGTTCGTTGATGTAAAGTACTCGGGATTGAAATGCTTTCTGCGGGAATTTTATGAGTGAAAAGGAATAATGAAAATTGATGATCAGAGTTTTGCACTGATGCGAACGATTCTGACTGTTTTCTAAAAAAGATATTGCTATCGTTCTTGAGACTCGTTTTATAACTCTCTAGCTGGAAAAGTTTGAGTGATGCTCAGGATGGGTCAAGATATAGACTGACTTCCTTTCTGTGTTTTTCTTCCTTTTGTATTCAGGTCTTTGAGTGAGGTGAGAGATTCCCGAAAAAGTTAGCCCGAAAGACCAGCCAGGCGTACAAGTGCATGGTACCCTAGCGAAGCGTCAGTCAATGTAGTGCTCGGCGAGGGTGTTCAGCGTGAGTTATAACAAATGAAGGCATCATCACAGAGCACTTAAAATATTTATTTCCTGTAACCGCAGGTGTAAAATATATTTCACTTGGTTCAGTAGAAACAAAATTTTCAGATAATTATTATGAATTACTTTCATAACAGAGTATGATTTACCTGTCTATGTTTTCATGAGTCTTTTACAATGATAATAAATAATTTCAGCGTCATGCCTATGATACTTTTGCTGAATCTTAAAATGTTAAACTCACACCGCTACGTAAGTCATAACATCATCGAAAAATTTTCTTATCAATCTGGCTAATTTTCGATTGCGAGAGTCTTTATTTTTTGCGAGTTTGCACTAGTGATGCTCTAATACATCTCCTCAATTGCGCGCTTGAATTCGCTATGATTTTTGTTTAAATGTTGAATATAGAGAAATGGTGTCAGCTAATTATGAAATAGACTAAAGCCGGTATGAGGCATTGGGAGCTCCTTCTGAACAAACTCTCCTTAAATTAGTTGCCCTAGAGATCTACGAACAGAAACATATCTGGGTATGTCTTTACTACCGTACCTCCTTTAAGAGAAACTATGGCCACATTCAAGCTTACATTTACATTTTAGTACAAATTTCAGTTTACTGGTGTTTGAAAATGAACGTACATCCTGACATTTTTCAAGTCTGCGGTGACACAATAATCTTACTCTGATCACCTCAAATTTGCACCGATAGAATTGCCACGGCTGAAAATTCTAGCTCAGTTTTCTGTTCACTGAATTTCCTGAAAATATGTATCTAAATGAAAATTAAAAACATTAATATCGTTCAATTTTCACAGTTATTCTTTATTACAATCAGGGAGTGATGCAGAAAATATTAGTAAATATAGGTCTTAGAAGGACTTATTCTCGCTGTGTCTTCCTTGAAGTCTCGTAAAGCCCTCAAGAAATTAAGCATTGAGCCACCTATCATTGGGTGCCGACCTCATTTGGTCGGCCTCTAATTTGCCGGCCTAACTTATGCGTGACGACAGTCTTCTTCCGTGCGGCCAACTAAGTTCTCCGAAAATAATAGCAAACGACGGCTGTAATCAAGTAAGTGCCCCAGAAAAAAGTTTCTCGAATAAAAGTGCCAGTAAAAACTATTCCTTCTGTCCCCAACAGGAATAGTTCTTGTGGTTTGTCGTCGTTGTTTCTTGTTCTTTTCTTGCGCTACTCTTCCAAATTGACGGCCTTCAGTTTTGGAGTGGCGGGGCCCACATTGTACGACTGACATGGCCAAGTAATGTCGCCGTACTTCTGAGGTAAGCTTAACAAAAACTATAATTTTCGTTCTGTTTTGTTTTCCATATTGAGCTACAAATGATACACTCAGTTGAGGGTAGTGGTGTTGTAACGCAGTGCATTGAAAATTGTGTTCTATCGACTAAAATGTCAAGAGGTCTGAAAACTGTCAAGCATGTGATACTTTCCCTACCATCACATGCATAGTCCATGTGATACTAAGCATAAGCCCGAACAAATTAAGTTATTCATCGCAGATAAAACCAATGAATAGAGGCAGAAACTTTTTGCACACACTTCCTAAAAATTTGCCACTTGCGAAATTATTTAGCCCTTGATTGTTGAGGACGCCTCATGTTATTTTTGCTCGTAAATAATTAGGAAGAAGCAGCAACGTTACGTTCAATAACACATGAAGTTCCCCGCACAACATGCACTCGCTTTGGAATTTCATTCAGGTACATTTCATTATGATTTTGACCAGTGAACTTGAAATCAATGAACAAGCACATTCAAGTTTAGCTCACAGCAATAAAAGGCTCCAAATTGCGTGGAGCATTTCAATATCCATGCGTCATCGAGCGCACACTCGAAACATGTAGTCTTTTGCGCATGCCAAAGAGCGTTGCTTGAGTGACGCATCAATATCTGAACAAGTTGTGAAACATTCCTCGTTATTCACCAGACACAATCTAAAACAAACTGTCGATCTGCTTTGAAATTGTATCGGAACTTGGATACTTTTTAATGAATCTCCATAATTTTCATGTAATTTTAGGAGATATATGGTGCTTAGGTTCTATTTTACCGTTGAATATGCCTGCAATTATGGTATCTGACCTCATTCGAATGATCTCTTGATAACGAGTGAGTTCACGGTCCTATTCTCATTCCATGCATCAAAAATGTTGTTTTTGGGTCTGCTATTTATCCATTTCAATACTTCTATTTACGAAGGAAAAATTTGAGTCTCTTGAATAATAAAGAGCTTGAATATTTCTATCTCTCATGCTATTAAACTCTTGATGATTATCTGTTATTTTTGAGGAAAATTGTCAGAATATATGTTACATTGTTGCCAGCGTGCTGTTAAATTCCCTCGGAATTCGGAGCAACCAAGTCGTATTACAGTCTCCAAGCCTCGGTAAACTGATTCGAGCTATGTTTCGTTGGGCAAGTACCATTAAAAATTACATGAATTTGATTCATGTCGTATTAGCATGAATTTAACATGAATTGGTGGATTTTCTTGTTTTTTTTTCATCGAAAGTTAAAGATGAGCAAAAATAGCAGCAGTAAAATAAGTGATATAATTATAGTTCAGTAGAGGTGGGCTCATAACATTCGCAGGTGTCCGTGCCAGTAATTATCACGAAGCATCACCCGTTCCAAACGACAGAAAACTCACGGTATACGAGTGTATCCAAAGTTGCTGGGAAGAAGTGCATTTAAAATATGAAATCTGAAGAACATTTGCGGACCCTATATCGGCTTACACCCACGACACTCTGGTTGGATTCAGGAATTTATTGCTGAGGGATTGTTAAATGTGTGGTGTAATATCCGCGGATTTTATGCTTAAAATGAAAAATCCTGTGATTTCAAGGCAGAGATACTGAAATGTGTGATTTAATATCCGTGGATTTTTGACGACAAAGGCTAAGATTTCAAGTGACAGTTTTTCTAACCCGAGATTAATACTTCAAGGGTGGGCGAATTGCTAAAAAATGATGAGTCCTAGAAAGCCCTGATTTTGCCCAATGAAATAGAAACCATATATATAATTCGATATTAAGTTCCTCGACTCACTCCCAGGAAACCTCCACCATTCTGGATAGGGAATCGGATCTGCTTACTTAGAATAATATGATCCTGATCACTTGGCTGCATGCAGCCTGCAACTCGATTCAGTAGCTTCAGTGTCTGCAAGGTTCCCGTGATACTCGGTCTCTGGTACCCTGGTACGCAGCGCCTGTGACGCTCGGACATGGTCCTGCTGACGCCAAGACCTCCGTTGTTTAGGTGGAAGAAACATGATATCGCCAGCTGTGCCGCGGCTGTATGATGGGTGCCAGGCTGGGCCAGTCTCTGTAAATGATATCGATGCTCGCGGAGTATATTTATCACTTGCTGTACTAAATGCAGCATGAACTCTGGTAAATGTGTACACACTGCAGGCGTTAGTTTTACTATTAAAACTTAATTCATTTATTTGTACAGTTTAGTATTATGTACAATTGTTTCTGTAGATTTAATTTACAACTACAAGATAACAAAATTTTTCCTTTCATTTACATTCAAATCACTCCACTAGCACGATAAGAAAATATTTTAAAATATATATGAATAATTGTTTATGCTTTAAACTTTGAAATTTTTGAACGCTCAAAGGTTCTTCTGTTAAGAACACGTCGTCAATAAAGTTGACTATATACTGATGGATTCAAAGATATTACAAGAAAATAGCAACAACACTACTGAAATTTTTGCTCCGATTGCCTTTCTTTACGAAGAGCAACAGATAAGCTTTGCAGTTCATCGCGAGGAGAGGGACCAAAAGCTGAAGAAAATGTTAGTTAAAATTCCGAAGGAAATCTCTCATGAAAGCACCTCCGTCATGCTGTAACTTACTAAGAAATATGCACTTGATGAATGACAGATGCGTCATTTACGTCTAAAATGGAAATAAATTCCGAATTATGTAATTATTTCCTCGTAATTCATAGCAATTGCTTATTTAAAGGGGTTGCCGTATCTCTTTCCCCTTCAATTGGTGTTGCTTTCGACCGAGAGAAGTTGAAACATGTTCGCAAATTATCAATGTTATATCAATGGCTTCGCTTGCCTTAACGAGTGTCAACGGACGAGGAATTATACATATTCTCGAGATTGTTATTAAATAGCGCAATAGAGGAATCATCGCAAAAATGTTTGATAGAAATCTGTCCCTTTGAAGAAATTCTTGCTGCATTTCTCATATTACACGTTTGAAAGACTTCATAACACCTGCTCATGGCACATGTCGAGCGCCTGCTCATGGCACATGTACAGTGCCTGCTCATGGCACATGTCCAGTGCCTGCTCATGGCACATGTCCAGCGCCTGCTCATGGCACATGTCCAGCGCCTGCTCATGGCACATGTCCTGCGCCTGCTCATGGCACATGTCCAGCGCCTGCTCATGGCACATGTCCTGCGCCTGCTCATGGCACATGTCCAGCGCCTGCTCATGGCACATGTCCTGCGCCTGCTCATGGCACATGTCCAGCGCCTGCTCATGGCACATGTCCTGCGCCTGCTCATGGCACATGTCCAGTGCCTGCTCATGGCACATGTCCTGCGCCTGCTCATGGCACATGCCCAGCGCCTGAGTGCCCTTTGATACAAGATATATTACGCGAAAGTTTGCTCAATTGCTGCAAGTCTACTTGGCTTAGAATTTAATCCAGTTTATCAAAGCTTCTAGAAAATATAAAAAACCTTCTCAATACAACGGTAAATAATTTTTTTCTGTAACTTCATTATGTTTTTACTGCAGATAAATAACGAATGACTTTAACTCACGCCTCTCGAAGTGTGTGCAGGCCTCGCAGTCATTTGGGAATTCAATGAGCACTTATCAGAGCCCGACGGCTTTGTGGTAGAGGAGCTGTCTGCCTCAGGGAGGCGGGCTGGAGCAGTCCAGGGTTAATTTATCAGTGCTGGATGAGAAAGTAGAAGCGAAGGTCATGTGTTAGACGTACGAACTGAAAAATTTCTGTTGTTGAAAGCAATGTACTTTTTCCTTTTAAAACGACTTTTTTCCAAGATATGTTTATAATTGTTCTTGAACATGAAAAAAGGTAAGCACAATTCAACAGTTACTTTAATTTTTTAACGTATAATACATCAATGCGAGAATCGAACCTTCTGGTATGCATATTTTATTAAAAGTGGGATTAACGGCTTGATCATAAAAATTATATTTATCTACCCCTCAGGGGACACAGAATAGGCAATAGGGTTAGGTTAGTAAGCTTTATTTATCGTATGCTATGGGGACTGACCTCCCGAACGGAGCACTGTTAGGTTACCTCAGCTATAAAGAGAGGCTTTCGGGATTTCTATCTTTTGAACCTACTTTACTCCTTCCCATTTTACACCTTTTTCGCAGTCTCTTCATTCTTAACTTGCTTTTTTATGCACAAGGGATCATGCGTAGGAACCCACCTTGTGCATCAATTCTCGTTCTTTATAGTCCGTGCTGAATTATTTCCTCTATTTTGGCGTGGCGTGGTCCAAGTCGCAGAAGCGCTGCAATTCGTACGATCGCTTCTGTTAAATTTATCCAATTTCCTAACTTTTTGCATCTATTGCGTGCAGAACGAAGACCAGGGACCCACATTCAGGACTTTTGAACTTGGACAGCTGATCTGCATTTCAAAGTTCATTTAGCATGAGAAGAGAGTACTAGAGTATGAGAAACTTTAAACATACTTTTCATTATAAATTATTATTCCTTATGTAAGTTTTTCAATAAAGTGCAAATGAATTCAAGTACTTATCCAGGTCCGTAAAAATATTTGTTCGTGGGAATAATGAATAATACTCATACATATACGTACGCATGCTTGTGAACGTTTCGTACATATACGTGCGTATGCTTGTGAATGTTCAGGAAATTACTGTTACCTTCGGTATTTGAGCCTAACAAATCTTGTTCTGTCATGATCGTTTGATCTCTTCTGACCGCTCTGTTCTCAAAAACTTGATACGAGGGCGGCAATATTGCGCATTGCGTCGACTCTGCATCATGCGCTCCAAAAAATCTACGGAGGGAAGAAACAAATTTGAAATTCCGTCATTCCTGCATGATGCTCGAGAGCACAACTGATCAAACATTCCGGTTCACTTTTGCTGCTGGTACTCGTCTACTATTCGGTTCCGGAGGACAAAGACACGATGGCATCAAGTATCGAGCGTCGCAAAATGATTGACTGCTGCGAAGGCGACGGGGTGGATTTTTGCTGGAATTTCAGTGCTGGTGACGCCGGGCATTTTATCTTTAGATGCTAGCGTAGCTGCTGCATTTATGCTGTCTGTCATATTCACGAGTCTTAGAAAGTTCTCCGAGTTGAATTTCTTATCTGAACGACTCGCTTTAACAACATTCATTTGAGAAATTAGTGCGCTTCCTCAATATCTTTTTGGAACTCGATCTAACGATATATTTCTTTAAATATCTTCAAAAAATTTGATTAAGGAACAACTTTCGCTAGACTTTAAGGTCGCTTTTTGTTATCTGTAGTTATTGTTGCTTCTTCGCTTTCAAATGTTCAGTCGCTTTCTCTGTCCATGCAGCGAATGACAATTTTACTCTCGTGTGCGTTAGAATTATCATACCTCGTACGATACTCGGAGCAAGAGTACCTCAAAATATTTGTTGAATTTCATCGCCCTGGAATAATAAACAGTCTTTTGGTAATTCTTCCATCGAATCAAAAATCTGACTTTTTTATGGTTTTATTTATCTGTACGGTTTAGTGGTTGCTTCGAACGAAAATAATGCTGAAAGCCAGGCGACTAGGCCTCTTTACGGCAGCTTTTTTGTGGCTGCCTACATCGTCCAGCTTAGAGGCTTAGTTCTTGAGTACAAACTGTTCACTTCATAGTTTCCTCTTGGAATGTATTGAGGAAAAATGGCAGAGTCGATCAAGTCAACGGCTTTTAACAACGTAAGTTTACGTATCGTTCTAGCATGATTATAGCCCATGATGAGTGCTTGAATGGACGTTTTACTTCAGCCTGACTTCTTTAGAGGCTGTTTTCCTACCAGGAATTTGCTTAACACGTTTCTTGCATGCATACGTTCCTACAGAAGTGTATTTGGCAGACATAAAGAACATTTTGAGGCTGTATGAAGCTGCACTGCAGACGTAATGAAATTCTAAGAGTTATGATGCAATATGTATATATGTATATATGAGTATAAACACATGACGAATATTCCGAATATCCTTGATACAGTAGATATTGCATGTGATGCCAGGAAGATCTATGTTTATTCTCTCAATACACGTGAACGGAAACAATTTCAGACACATTGTTCCGATGTTTCGTTGAAAATTCTAAACAAATCTAAGACCTCTTACAATTCAGATTTTGTCACTTTTTCATGCCATTAAAATTTTTCGACGGGAATTTCCCGGGGGAATTTGAAAATGTAAGTTTGTCTGAACTCCATATAGTAAACAGTGAAGTAAATAGGCCATAGGTGACTCATTTAGTTAGCTTCGAAATGATTTTCAAGCAACCAGTTTCTTGCTCGAACAGTGAATGATTTATTCTCCAATATGAATTCTTTACCGTCCGGACCGTCAAATGCGTACGATACCGCTATCAATTTAAAACAAACTTTGCCTGAAGTGGTTTCTCGTAATTTAGTTACATTTTTATGTAACTAGTGTAGGAAATATGTCGAAAAAGACGCATTTTGAGAACAATTCGTTCCTAGCATCGGTCCAGTCTCATCAAAACGACTGGAAATATCGAGAGAGACAGCACGAGGCTCTGAGGTAGCTTCACCCTAGTCTGTATAGGCTATAATTAAAGGGAACAGTGCGTCGCACATGCTGTGTTAAAGATTAATTACAGACTGCGAACGTTTTTGTGTTTCATTCAGAATGCTTTCGAATTTGTTCGTGCAAAAAATGAGAGCTGAAAACGATATTTATTCAGCATTATAAGTTCTGAATCACATCGTCCTACGGTATAAGACAGAACCTTTCTTCTATGTTGTAGAACCCATCTGTTATGCTGCAGAACCCTTCTGTTATGCAGCAGAACTCTTCTGTTATGCAGCAGAACCCTTCTGTTATGCAGCAGAACCATCCAGTTCTCAGCCATAGAGTTGGACAAGGTGAACCAGAAAGGGTGCAATGTTCCTGTTTCTCTTATTATTGGCTACAGTAACACAAAGTCATTTATGATTCAGTACTGCTCGTGAAAGTAGTTTTCACTTGTTCTGATTTACGCCGTAAATAGTGGGATTTAGTTCAAAATAGTGAGATTTAAAATCCAAACTGCTTGAGGTATACATTTCTTTGCTGTTCTTCAAAAACATCCGTTATTTCTGCCCTACCATTTGCGCACGTGCGAGCTGCAACACAGCTTACTCGTACGTCATGTTTGAAGCACTGCGAGACTCGTTGTTAATGGTGCGTGAGATGCCACCTCCAACGCACCCACATTCTTCCCCCATCTCACGCACCCGAGATTTAGATGGCTGAAATTATGTTTATAAAGTTCAGACGGTAAAGTTGGAGGCCATCTCCTGTGAACGCTGTCATCAGTCCCGTCATTCAGAAGTTGTAATGGGAGAACGGAACTCGCAGGCCGAGAGACAGGCCTCCAGCGCACCTGGGTGTGAGAGTGTGATGCTCCACAGGCGGAGGCGGAGTGAGGACAGTTGGCGTGAACGGCGTCCAGTGTCAAATTTGGCGTGAACTCAGCCGTAATTATTTTATGAAGCACACGTGTGTGTTCGGTGTTAATGTTGCCGTGTGACGGTGCTTAATGATTGTGTGAGGCGGGAGTAATTTGAGCTATCGAATTTTGCATGTTTAAGAATGCTACTGTCTAAAATAGCACACTTTGGAAATTATAAATGAATGAGTGATTGAAATAATGTACTGTAATAGTGCACTTAGAATTATTTAGTGCTAGAACCAGTCGATGTACTAGAGAACGTGAAATGACCGCAATAAACGCAGCGCCCTAGACGTGCGTTAGGAATCGTATGTCCATGATACCTCGTTCAGAATTGGTATTTTAACTCTCTTTTTCCCTCCCTTCTTATCTTCTTTTGAAGCCTGCATGAGGCTCTAAATCTCCGTGCATTCAACTTGTCGTTCACAGATCTCATATTTGTTTTTTTTTAGAACAAAAAGCGATGCTTGAACATATCACCCGCATAACGCATTAAATGTGCAGTTGTTGGCGAGAAGCTCTGAGTTGTCTTCAGGAATTGTCTATCCAGACATGCACACCTGCGGGGTGGGTGAGAGGGAGCCAACCTGCAGGGTGGGTGAGGGGCGTCTCTACTCAATACTGCACAATTTTAGGAATTACTTCGTCAAAAATAGTTAATGGCTGCGTATCCTGTGTTTTCTTGGTCCCGAAAGTAATTACATTAATTTTCATTTAAGTTTACAAAGGAAGTGAAATCGATTCAGGGCTGTTCCAATTACGGTTGAATTTCCAATTACGGTCAAATTACGGAAAAATTTTCAACTGATTATTTCACTTGTACGTTGCTATCATTTATCTGAACAACTGTTGCAAAAAAAATTACAAATACGCGCTCTTGTAACTCGCCTGTGACAAGTTTAAATGTCTAAATTAGAAAAAATCTGGTATCTATACTACGCGCTGTTGTGAAGTTCGTTTACCTCATCTGCATCAATTAACAATAATTGAACACTAACATGAATGTCTCTTTCATTTAGAGTTTCCTCAAAAGCAACAATCAATAACCCTGCGCACAAACTGCTTCGCTTCATGTAGTATAAACTGAATGTTATAGCTGTAAAATGGTTTTAAAAATACAGTATTTAATTTTATGTCATTTATATTTTGTACGAAAGAGGATCAAACAGCCTAGGCATCGTAATCAAAGCACGTGCTAGACAAAACTTCTGAACATTTTTCCTCAACTTTTACGCTAAATTTAGTCTAAAATTATTCTTCCACGGAGATAATTCTCTGCTAAAATTAGGGCTAGGCCGTAATTTATCTAACTTCTGCGCATGCAAATTGTTTCTAGGCGTCCCGTCAGAAATTCCAAGCAATTTTACTTTAGAATATGTACCCTACAATCATTTTGAATGAAATAGTGCAGCAAACGAGTTATTATAGCTAAACTTCATAGTTCACTTGCACGTTGCGTTGCAGCTCAAATAAGTGTGAAATAACATTAACTACATTTAACTAACAGTATTTAAAGAAGGCTGTCACATACAGATGAACAGCTTTCTCCAAAGCTCCTAAATTAACAAACTTGTCACTGTGGTCTACGGATTAATTTGTAACTCTTTTCTTCCTTAAATATATTCGTCCAATGTATCAGCTCCGGCCGGCTCTTGTCCAAACTTCGTAGCGCGCTGATTTTCTCCCTCGGCTGCCAAAGATTTCTATCAAAGATTTTCGCGGGTGCAAAAGCGTCTCCACCGCCGCTCTCAAGGACAGACTTGGCCCACGCATCCATTTCTGCACCCCATCTTCATTTTGTTTGCCAGAGCACCGCAAAATTAATTATTTTATCAGCCGTGCGCTCGGGAAAGGAAAGCTTATCCGAGATTGCTGGGGTTAATCAGCCGTCAGAGCGCTGGTGCGATTGTGAGATTTCGCGGTTCTGTCGACGCGCACGAGGAGGTAAGATTTTAGACTTGTTCACGCTTGCCATTTTATAAATTAAAATGCACTATGATCTGATGCAAAAATATTATTTATTTTACCTTATCAACATGGGTTGTGAGAGTAAATCCTGAAGTGCAGTGAAAATCTGCCTATGTTGCATAAATAAATCATATATAATTATTCCACGGAAACCTGCGCTATTGTCACATAATTCCGGTTTTCGAATCTCATTTCACCATGAGGATATTGTGTAAAAAACGTCATAAATTCAATAGAAAATATATTTAATTATTGTATTGAAGCGGAACAATATTTAAATTCTGTTTTAAAAATTAACAAGAATGAAGACTGATTTCATTCAGTTTTTCTCCAATTGTTTATAATGTAGTAACCAGAATATTTAGGCCTCTTATTTTTTCTTGTTTTTTTTAGAGTTCCATTCATTTTTTTCACTGAAAAATTACGTAAATGTTCACACGTTTTTTTCAATTTCTTCAATTTTTACGCTTCTAGAAGAATTATGTCTAAAAAATTATTAATCAACAAACATGTCATGCAATAATCTGCATTAGCACACTTGTATACATGCAAACATGTCTCCTATTCTACAGCTGCACAGGAAACTCCATGAATTCGCACCTCTCAATAACACGGAGTTTTCTCCCGCACAAAGGGCCTTCTAATTTTGCGAACGATGAGTTTATCTAGCGTAGAGTTACTGCTAACTTTTGCGAGCTGGCAACTGGCAAACAATTCTGTTGCGAAAATGCAAGTGATTTAATAAGTGAGGTGGTCCCAGATCAAAGGCTCTAGACAGCTCTGCAACAGACAGCACTCTCATGTTTAGCGAGCGAGGCTGGCGGCTTTGGTGTTCCACCAAGGTCTTGTTTTGCTTCCCTTATTAAATTTACCATGCATCTTCAGAAGAAGTACGTCTGGCTACCCTTTTCTGCAGAAGACTTCTTGAGAATGCAATTTGTTCACTACACGTTCTGATAGGGTGTTCAAAAGGGACAAAAATGATGAACTGGTGGTAGTCCTTTCATAAAATCGTTTTTCTTTATTTATTCCTAAAGGAAAAGTCCCTTAAGAGTAATGAATTCAAGAAAAAAGTTATAAATCTTCCTCTGAAATGCCATATATCTAAAACCCTCATGCTGCGTTTCTTAATATTCAAAGGAATTAAATGCATTCTTTAACCTGCAATGTGTATTTTGGTTATTTCTTGCACAGAGACAATACATATAGGAGTGCACACTTATCATCGGAAATAGCTAGCGTTCTTGTTCGTGCTGAAGTACTGGACTGGCAATTCCTAAACTGATCACAGTGATGCTAAGTTAACAATGCATTTGGGCAGTTAATTTTTGGTATTTTCTCTCGAATTCCATGCAGGATTGTAGGGAGCCAGTCAGTCCGCCCTAACAAAAGCTATGTATGGCAAAACCCAAAGCCTAAAAACCACTCGTTAACCATACAAAGTCTCTTTCAAACTTAAAAGTCATACTATAAAAGCTTGAATCTAAAAGTCACGAAATGAACTAATAAATACTGAATTGTAGCTCCGAATTTTTCCCGTTAGTTTGTGATAGGTTTTTGAGTACGCTGCTATACCGTCAGCTTTGAACGTACCGCTCGGCTTTTGCTGTTTAATTTCTTGAGGAAGGACACTTTTTTTGCCGGCACAGCTGTCATTTCAGCTGATGTTAAATGCAAAAAATATTGACTGCTAAAAGGATTATATCGAACTTCCTTCAGTAAGAGATAGTTCAAGATTTCGTTACTGCAAATTTAAGTATCTGTAGGATACGTTACAGATATTTTTACAATTTTGTCTCTACATTCGCACAAAAGTTAAGCAGTGAGTTTTTCAAATGAAATCTTTCCCTAGATTTACTTCTGTTACAGTGAGTTAAGGAAAATATATTCTGAAGAGAACGGAAAAAGACTTTAAATTACTGTGGCACTTCTATAATAACTTAAAATAATGATGAATTCAAGCTCCATGTTCTTGCGCAGTAACCCTCCAAGTGTCTGAAGCGTGCAAGTACCTGTAAGTTGAGCAGCTGGAAATTCCATTTCATGCAGGAATGAGAATTCAAATATAATAAAGAAATAAATTATTCATACGATCTGCAACTGGCACCGTAAATGTTTTAGAATTTTGTGCATTACAATGATGATACCAAACACAGTTCTGCTCTTGCTTTTGGAATTTATGTGAAACTGTATTGAGCCACGAGTATTGAGCCACGAGTATTGAGCCACGAGTATTGAGCCACGAGTATTGAGCCACGAGTATTGAGCCACGAGTATTGAGCCGCGAGTATTGAGCCACGAGTATTGTGCCACGAGTATTGAGCCGCGAGTATTGAGCCGCGAGTATTGAGCCGCGAGTATTGAGCCACGAGTATTGTGCCACGAGTATTGAGCCACGAGAATGTGATAATTCGTTTATTATGTGAGCGTAATCTACCCGTGCACAAAAGATATCTGATTTCTGAAATCACTGAATCTTCATCGACATTCACTCGTGCAACAAAACTTGTTAAATCAAAATATCCTGATGGACCCTGATTGAATATTTGTCCTGCGAGCGTTTCCTTGATTGATGTTTGCGTATGAGCTTGTGAAGCCATTCTTTATGTTAAATTGAATGGAAGCAATTCACGGACTGAACTGTTGTAAGAGCACTTCAAAAGACAGATCAATATAAATTCCCTGCTAGGAAGTGAAATCATATGAGGCAGGAGAAAAATGCTGAGAAGTATAACGATAAACAATATAAAAAAGCATCAAGTTCACTCATATAGAATTACAAGCAAAGCGTTCAGTAAAGTCTCTATTGTGGCAGTGAGGGAGAGGTAGCTCGCTGACGCTCAGTGCGCGCAGAATAAAAACAGAGTTGCTCTTTGCGAAGAGCGACACCGGCTGAATGAAGTGCACTCGAGTTTCGAGTTCCAAGTACGAGCTGCGTTCTTCGAAGTACGAGCTCTCTGTCGTCAGGTGACGACCGGAAATTGTGCGACGTACGAAGCTTTCTGGAAATGCAACGAGACGCCAAAATTTCTGCTCATCGCCCCGTGTGAGGTCATGTCTCTGAGGACAGCCTCTCAGCCTCTGCTCTGACGAGGAATATTACGAACTGGCCGGCAGGACCCGCGAATAATCCGCGGTTAGAATCTTTAAGAGTGGAAGTTTATGATGAAGCTGTAGCATAGATACCGCAATGATCTTTGTATTTATTGATGAAGGGTGTGACACACATAAATACATACATAGATAGTTACAAGCGTATTAATACATGCACTAGCAGGACCCGTGAAAATGTCACGAAAATTTAGATAACAAAGTTTAGATAAACCAGCCCATGAGAAGTGGTCCTTTCAAGTGTTGGACAGAGGTTAAAGGTTCAGGGCAGAGACAGTACGGTCTTGGAAGCAATTTTCTTCTTGACTCTGCGAGTAGTTTGAAATCTATTAGGGAAACTGAAAATGTGCCGCGAAGACCGTTTTTTTATAGCAAAACATGCAACCCGTATCAATTTATCAAGTTTTGAATGTTAAACCCAATTTTTATTTCATTTTAGTGGTGTTCTAATAACCTGTCGATTTATTCCAGAATTAAATTGAAAAAATTCCACCGCAATTTTACACCAAACTCGCCAGTCTCATCGACTAGGCGTAGTTGGCAAGGGAATTTTTCTTTCTCCAATTATTCAGACTTAAACCCTTATAGGAGGCTATTGTCTTATCTATGCGAGTATGAAGGAATAAATAATTTTTAGGAATTATTTTCATCACGAATTGATCAGTTAGCACCCCCTTGTAAAGGTGCGTCAATATTTCACGGAGAAACAGATTCTAAGTAGGAGAACAATGTTGTTAGATACGTCGATGCAGTTATATTTCAAGACGATGTAATATGAAGTTTTTTCTATATAACTTCATTTGAGTGTTGAATATAAATTTGTTGGGCGTAAAGCCGTGAAGGTCATGAAACTCTCAGCGTTCAGATGCCAGATGTACGAAGTGTCGATGATCCTTGTATAATTCGGTGAAAAATTTCTCGAATAATACCTTATGTAATTACTTGAGTAAGTCTTTGATTAATTCCTTTAATAAGTCCTCGAACGATTTCTTGAACGATTCCTTGAATTCACTAATTCTTCAAATAATTTATTGAATAATTATTTGCTTAATTGAATAATTCCTTGAATTAATTCGCGTTAATTACTTCTTGATTAATTTGGGGGACCTTCCGCAGGAAAATTTGAAATCCCAAGTTCCTCATCAAGCTGCAGTCGAAACAGCTTTTCGTCCAACCTCAACTCCGGCAGAATATTGTCAGGGAGCCCACAGCCTAATGACGGCGCTCTGAACTGTGTTTGAAAATATCTAACTAGAGTTACTTCCTATAAACAAAGTTAAACAAAGTTCACGAGCTTCACTACCCCCCTGGACTGTCTCCAAAACTA